>VZTI01005431.1:2066532-2127746 GCA_013397865.1 Struthidea cinerea | reverse complement strand
GGCTGCTTAGAAGCAAAGAGAGAAAAAAGCTTTTAAGAGACTGGAGGCAAGAAAAACCTTCATGTTCAGGGCAACATAATTCATCCTTAATAACCCCATGTGATGATCCATGGCTTGCAGTGTAAAAAAACTGTGAGAGTCATAGAAGAAATGTACTACACCACAGCAGTTTTTTTCCCTTCTGTGTTTAGAATCTGTTAATAAACTCATTAATAGTCTGTAAGTTGTGCCTGCTTTGCTTTCTCCTAATTCTTATCTCACAGAAAAGTAAGTATGTACTAGAATCTAAAGTTAAGCCACAACAATGCCAATCTTGCTTGGTAATATTTTTTGCAATTTCCATGAGAAAAAAAAAAAAAAGAAAAAATTATCAGAAAAAGCTGAGACCTTCATCTCATGCTACCATAGGGCAAACCAATATCCAAGAAAAAATCTGAACTAGAGATAAAGCTGGCAGGTTAACCTAGTTCACCCTTTTTCCTGTGCTAGAGGGCAGGGGAAAGCAGAATGGGTGTGGGGGATGAGAGGGAATAGAAAGGAATGTTGCAAAAGACAGGCAAAGCACATGCCAAGCACCTGGATCTCAGACATGGATGCAAATAAACAATGCTGTGGGTCTTTTACAGCCTTCCTGAGCTCTAGTTAACAAAACCTTAAAAGCAAACCAAGACGAGTTTTGACATTCCCAGTGCTTTTCCCTGATGTTAAACTGGAAGAGTTTTTTGAAAAGCCAAAATTTGATGAGGCAGGATCTTTTGAGTTTACACCACGGATGAGGAATTAACACCTGGCTGTGTTTTTCACTTTTTAACATGCAATGATCAACACATCATTTCTGCTTTAGTACAAGTGCAAATATATGATGAGTATAAACTGAGGTTTCAGAGCAGGAAACTACTACTTACAGCAAAACTGGAGTGAGGGAGTAAGGTAATTTAAAAGCTTCAAATGATAACTCTACAGAAATTAAGAATGGGTATAAAACATAACCTTTATAAAATCTCCCAGGCTTCACATCTTTACATGATGTTTAAGAAGTAGTGAATATTTACATATATCTTCACTGAACTGGATTCCAGTATATAGATAACCAGAATGTATCACCATAATTTATTTAGCTGAATCAGTCTTTTTTCAAATCCCTCTTATCCAACTGCAAATCCCTAAGGACATGGGCTGTGGTTTCTGCTCCTCATTTACTTCTGCAAGACATATAATATAGTCCACACACACAATTCTACTACATTTCCCTTCTATTTTCAGAGGACCGCCAAGGTTTTCTTTTCCACTTGTGCTGGCTGTGCATTAGTGTTATTTCCCTGGAATTTGGCGAGTTCTGGGTTGCAGTGGAGTTAGCCAAAAGCCAGACTTGTTATTCCAAATAAACTGTTTGAGGGAATCCTTTCTCATACACTAAGACAGTTCCTTCCATTGTTATAAGACACATTTTAAATGTCTCATGTAATATTTTATTTTCATGCAAAATATGAAATTTCAGCAGGTATAGAGAATCTAATAAAAAATTGCTCTAATTTAACTTAATTCACCAAAAGCTCACTAAAACTTAATTTACGTTTTATCTTAAAGGCTAGAAGATTTTGCTGTGATTACATGGACTTACATCATGGAAAAAGAAAGTGTCAAATTATATAAGTAAATTACATGTTTATTCTTGCATTTCAGCATACATTGAATCAAAAAGCAGGTTTTAAAATTTTTGGGTTTTTTTTCCAGAAAATATGGGTTTATTGGAAATTAAACTTTTTTTTGCTAGGTTTTTTTCAGCCCTTTCTTTGAGACAACTTTCACTAACAAAAATTTTCATTACATAGCTCACAACATAAACACCTATACAACACTTAAATTTTTTATTTATTTGAACACTTTTTGGAAATGTTAGAAGATCCACCTGGATTTCCTTAAGTCAACTGATGTTACATCTACATGAAAGAGGATTTGGGCATGGTGTCTCTTTTTTCCCTTTAACACAGAATGAAAATAACCTGAATTTAATCATAGTGAGGAACAGGACTCTTTTTGAAACACCAGTATTTTGCCAAATGATTTTCCACTGAGACCAATAAGCAACATGAAAAGTTTTAAAGAGGACATTAATGGTACTACAAAAACACACATATCAATATGTGGAATATATGTATTGGGGGAGGATAAGTTTCTCATTCCCTTCACCCACATAGTGTGTTTATTGTCCATGGAGGATAGTAAGCTAATTGGGATCTCACCACTCTTGCTGACTAGAGATTTTTCCCTTTTAGTGAAAGTTTAAAATGTATCATGGGAGTAAAAGCCTTAGACTTGGGAGTCTACATTTTACATATATTTACAGTACAATGGAAAACACTGTATACCTTCAGCTTGACACTGATTAGGTTCTTCCTGTATCTTTGAGTCAGAGAAGATTTCCACCCGTGCAACATGGAAGTTGCTTGCACTAGGAATGTAGCCTCAGTATTTCAGTACCCATGACATTGGTATAAATGTTTTCAGAACTTCAACCAAAAATTTTTATTTTCCATTTTCAGGTTTCTAAAATTCAACTGATTATAATAGACAGACAACTGAATAATTATTTGACCAACTTTTTGTGCACCTGTGCTGCCTCACTATAGAAATTAAATGTATAGCTAAATCAAAGGGAAAGTATGGGCTTGGTTTAGGCTGTTTTCATCCTAACAGCATCAGTATATATCTTTTCCATGCATTTTATTTACTGAACTGGGCAAAGAATCACCATGTAATGGTTGCTGGGCCATACAGTCCCATACATACAGACCCATATATACTCTCCCAACTGCAATGTCCAGACCCAGGGCATTGTTTGATTTGCTTGCACAGACGTGTCCCAGTCATTCTCAGGATCTCTGTTAGTGGTGAAAACAAAAGCCCAGTAGATAACTGCTCTATGCAAATGAGTGGTCTTTGACAATCAGCACTGCTTTTGTTTAGAAAGATTCTACTCCAAAACTCTGTAGGGAAACAGAAGAGAAACCAATTTGAGCAGAAGCCAGGAGAGGGAACAGACTTCTGCCACCTACGCACACATTAACCTTGTTACAACTCTCTTCTGACTCACTGATAATTGACATGCCTTATCTTATATTCTAGGATTCCTTTATTACATGGAAATGCATGTCAGAGAAGTTCTTGGAAACAGAGGTTCAGCAGAAGTGCTGCTTTTAGGTGTCTGTCCCTCTAGGACCTCACTCAATGCCCACCTGATTACATTACACATCACATTAGCATGGCAGGTCCTTTCAGGTGAATTGGGATTCTTGCTGTTTACAAATAATTGCAGAAAACCAGGTAGTTCTTTACTTCAAAATGAAAAGAAAATCATCCATCTACCTAGAACATTTACTAATATTTTGCAGCCTCTTCAGAAATTACCTGATTAAAAACCAGGGTATGATAGATATGCCTTTCACATTTTCATCAAAGTAATGTTCATTCATCCCTTTGAAATCTTCCAGCAGTCCCAAGAGTACAGCACTAGAAAATGAAGGATAGCAGCATGAATCACAGTGAATGCAATCAGAAAAAGACAGCACAGCATGCTTAGGAATTTTCCTTTTGTTTCAAGCATTTGAACTTCATTTATCCAAAACACAAGGTGATGGACTTGCTGATTTCTTTCAAGGTCTCTTCCAAGGACAAAAGCAAAAGTAAGGGTTTCTGCCTTTAGAAAGGTGTTTATAGTGATACCCCCACCAACTTCTGGTGACCTTTTCAGGAAATTTTTAATATTGCCCAGCCAGGAATTGCTGTGCTTTACATTCACTACCTGGACTTTCTACTTCTTTTTTGCATGGGAGGAATCAGAGCTTTTCTGGGAAGAGTGAGTTGCCACATTATCATTTCTTTGGTGATCACTTCGATGTTTTTCCCTTCTCAATTTTAAATTACCTACCCAGAACATTATTTTTAAAACAAAAGCAGCTTTGTGTGTGTGAAACAAGGGCATTCAGAACTTAAAACTTACTAATTTCTCAGAAGGAAAAATTATTATTAAAAAAATTATCTAGTCAAGATTCTGGGTTTGAAGCAATTATTTTAATAACCATGGTATCTTGTTTGATACCAAATTCACGATAAAAGTGTATGCTTAGATATCAAGAGCATCATGCAAAATGAGAGGGCTTAATTGCTGCAACTTAGTCAAAGTGCATAGTATGATACACCCCAGGACATATGGAAACAAAAATTTCACTATTAAAGAGTGAATCACTTTCCATCTCAGACATTCCCCATCCTTAAAAATAATCCTTTGACCTATTTGCTCTAATGCTCATCTCTAGCAACTTCATTTACCATCCCATTGTATCCACTGCCTTTTTCTACAGAACCTCTATGGCTCTTTTCTCTCTGACCCATTTTGCTCTGTCTCTAATGTAGTAGATAAAAAAATAGTAAATAAAAATAGTAGGTTTTATTTTCTTGTTGCCTCTTCTGCCCCTTACTTCCATGCCGTGCTATTCCTGGGAATAATGATCAATGGTAGTGAGACAGGCTCTCCATTCAAACCCTGGCAATAATGTTTTGTTTATAGCAGAGCTTACCAAACCCTAATTCATATAAATATCAACTCATCAATTACAACATTTTCAACTAAGCCCTATAACTCTTCTCCAAGAGCTTTTCTACTTCTTGATATAGGCAATGAATCTGTATGTGTGCTCATGGTGTTATGCAGCTCACTGCCGTTGCTTAAGAAATCCAAGTAATGGATGAAATGGATGAGTTAGACATTATATTCATCTCAGCTGGCTTCAGGCACTTGCCGTGGTTTAGTCAGGAGTTTGGATGCTGCACATATCTCCTGAAGTCAACCAGGACATACAGACATCACTGGAAGCAAATCAACTCAACTACAATTTGAATTGTCCTCTGGAAACTCATTTCTGATTCAATGTCTAAATAAGGTTGGATGAATCTGGATTTGTGAGACTGTATGATATATTAATTGGCAAGTTTACTGGGAAAATAAATAAAGGAAAGACTAGAGTCCCTCTATCTCAGTTCTTGAATCACCTTGTTTTTCTGAACGGGATGAGCAAACCCTCCATGTCAGTCCTTGGGACTCAGTGGAAACCTTGCTAACTAAATGAGCAAGAGGCACAGTTTAAAAAAAGAAACAAAGACAAGTTAGCAGCTAATTCTTGTGACAAATAACCTGCAAGGACATAAAAATCACATAAAATTTATATAAATAATACAAATACATGATTTCACTATTGGATTGATGATTTCAAATACAGAAATAGTTTTTATGTCTAGAAAATTCAGTGGGAGGATAATATGTCTAATATATTTTGCATTCAAAATAAATTGTATCTAATTGAAATATATCACCAGACTTTATCAGTTGCAGCCTAAACAAAACTAGACATAAAATATAGCAGATATCCTTCTCTTATGTTAGAGTTGTCTACAGTTTTGCACATATCCAGAACCTCAAAAGTCTAAGCAAGTCCTGTTTCCCACCCAGGGCTGATTCAGAATTAGATTTGGTCCTGCCCTGCTGTAATGCAGCAGACATGATTATGTCCTGTTTAGAGCGCATTTAACATATCTGCTCAATATTTAGGGTCCCAAAAATGAATGTATGGCCACTCAGCAAACAAAATCCAAAGAAAAAACTGAAGTCCGTCTTTTTTTATAATGACTTCATTGTATTTGAAGCACTCATATAAGATAAGCTCAGTTGCCACTTTATCCTAGAAATCTGAATCTCTCACACAACTCAGGCTCTGCTCATTCCTGGAGTCAAGAATGTGACACTATGCAGAAGAACCTGGACCAAAAAAAGTGCTTGTGAGCAGCCATATCACAGCACTCAACACAGAAAGTGATTTGGCTCCGAGCCCAAATATGGATACATTTCTCAAGTGAGCTCCTAATTTCCCAGCTGAGAGAACTTTTTCTTTATTTTTTTTCCTGCTCTGTTAAAGCGCAATTAGTTTCACTTAAAATCACAGTGGTTTCAGCAAGCAGCATCAATACCTGTCATTCCCAACAGAGTTTGTTCTGCAAACACGGATTTGTTCTAGTGGTGGAAGTCAAACAGGTTTCAGCCGTAGAAGAGTGAAAAAGGAGAAACCCAGTTAGCAGGTCTCTCCCGAGAGTCAGGAGGACTCATCACCTCTGCTGCCATCACCAAGCCAATAGTGGTGTGTGGCAGCAGAACACTTTTCTTCCTCTGCTCTACTTCAGGTTAAGCAGATAAATATATAAACCAGCTATATGAACCATAATGACATGACACAGAAATCCAACATTGGCTCCATCCGTATCCAGTTATGGTTTCAACACACCACCTATAAAGGGACACCATTTTACAAGTCTAGAATGCTATCTGTGCAAGAGCATGAGAAGTTGGATCATCCTACTTGGACCCAGGGAAATGTACGGTGTGAATGTCCCTGGGGTCTGTTGGCTGACTGCAAAGAGCTAGAAGGTTGTGCTGTGTGCTCAAAAGATATAAATGCAGTTTATACATTCATAAGTAGAAAGATAAATTGTCCTGATGCCACAAAACTCTGCGTTGGTTCTATCCCAAACACCACCACTTACAAAATCCAATGAGAGTGATGACAGGATTGAATTCAGACTCAAGAGTTTAAAGGATGAAGTTGTGGTTTGGAAATAAAGGCTCCCTTATGTGGCAGAGCTGAGGACACCTGAGAGCAATTAACTCTTCTGAGCCAAGTTTAATGTCAGAATAAACACATACCTTGGTATTTACTATGCCAGCACCTAAGCGGGTCCCTGGTGGTGAGATAGCATTTACAGGAATCATAAAATGAAGTTTAATGATTCTAAACACTTCCAAGTTAACTGGATCACCTAAAAAAATTAACCTATTTACAATACATATAAAAATGAGATTAAAAAAAATATCCTCGTATCTTTATGAGCCACTTATAATAAAGTAGGGGAGAGGGGAGGAATTCAAGGTCTTTCCTTGCTCTCACAGCAAGGAAGAGTGACCAGCAGCTTATTCACTCTCATCACAAATTCATTAATCCTGAAGATTAATGTATCGTAACTTCCTGAAGAGAAGGAAGATACACTGCTTTGGTGATGGGAAGCTACTGTCTTTACCATGTTCTTGAATATGAAGTATTGTGCTGCAGCCCACAGAACAACCTCAATTCAAAGATTATCCCTGTTAGAATTGGTCCAGAGGAGGCCACAAAAGTGATCAGAAGTCTAGAACACCTTTCCTGGGAAGACAGGCTGAGAGAGTTGGGTGGATCAGCGTAAAGCGATGGCAGCAGGGAGACTTTATTGCAGCCTTTCACTATACAAAGAGGCTTATAAGAAAGACAGAGACAGACTTTACTTTTTACCAGAGCCTATAGTGACAGGACAAGGGGCAACATTTCTAAACTGAAAGAAGTTAGATTTATCACCTTCTGGTCCAGTGGACAACCCTGTGTGTTGCAACCTTCCTAGAGAAAGTGTCCCGCCAGGGAAAGGCTTTTCCAGAGGCTTTAGCAACTTCCTTAGGCGATAGGGGATTTCAGCAAGTGTAGCAACTTCTCTGCTACGAGTGATACCAGCTCTTTGTGGTTCAGCTCTTCATGAAATCACTCAGGCAAAGCTCGAGGACAGAGAGACAGGAGCCTCATTTGGCAGTTCCACAGAGTCAGCCTTTATTGTCCAGCAGCCCCTGTGAAGGGAAGGCCAGGGACCAGACCTCCCTCCCACCAAGGCTAGGAGCAGAGGTTTATACGAGGAAGGCAGGGGGTGGGGTAGAAACCAATCAGCCAACGGGGTACAAGCGGTTACCACAAAGAAGCAAAGCATGTTGGGAGTGGCTCTATTTGTCACCATGACCCGAGGAAGGTTGCTTATCTCTGGGGAGAGTCTTTTGGCCCTCAGGCTTCTCTCCTCCAAGGGAGTGCAGAGGGCTCCTGTGCCAAGGGCTCATAGCCCTCCACATAGATTTTGGTTGGACATGAAGAAGACTTTTTTTTTATTATGAGGTTGTTGAAGCACTGGAACATGTTGCCCAGACAAGTTGTGGATGCCCCATCCCTGGAGGTGTTCAAGGCCAGATTGGATGGGGCCCTGAGCAACCCTAGCTAATGAAAGATGTCCCATGGCAGGGGCATTAAACTGGATGATCTTTAAGTACCCAAACCATTCTGTGATTCTATGAAAGATCACTAATGTTTATGCAAGTTATACTGGCTTTAGTACTCTTGGAGTGAAGCCTGTATTTCCACTCTGCATGATGACCTGGAAAATTGCCTTCCTGCAGGGACAGGGATTTGCAACACTCCCTCACACACTGTTCTCTGTACCCCCAACAAGGAGAATGTTGAGGTGACTGAGCCAGCGATTGTGATGGCTGAGGGGCCAAGGAGCCCCAAAATAGCAGGCGCCTGCTGGTGGACCAATTCCGAGGTTTAAGAATACCCCCTGACCTCATGGTGAGAAAGGAAAAGCCTCTCCCATCAGGTTTTGTGGTGCTACGCAGACTTTGTCCGACTGACTTTCTACCCTGCAGGCCCCCAGACCCTCCCCATTGGCTCCCTTACCCTAGTCCCACCTTTGTACTGCCCCCGTGCCCGCAGACCATTGGTCTCTGGTGCTTGCCCTGCTCCGGTACAAAAACCCTGGGACTGCTTGCTCCCAGTCTCCTTCGCCTCTGGTCTCCTTTGCGGATGCAGCAATAAACTGTCGTCCATGGAATGCCATACAAGAGAGTCCTCCTGACTCTTTGCTTCTGGTAACGCTGAGCTATCCAGCTTGAGTGTGTGTGTGTGAGATCCACGCCTTACTGCCACGCGGGTGAAAGGAGTGAGCTTGCTGGAGTGCTATACTGCACCCACCGGAACGATTCCTTGCCAGGGACGTTTCAGGGAAACGCGGCTAAACCCTTCATGAACCGCACGCATTGCGTTTGGAGGACGTCTCAGCTAACAGGGAGAAGATACACTTTAGTGGATGGAGTTTGTTCTCTGCTCCACATGCTAAAACCACACCTTGTAGAGGGAAGATACTGAAGAAAGGCAACAAACACTTCCATCAGATCCAAGGACTTGGTGCTTCTCTTCTATCCTGGAGAAACTTCTTCTAAGGCTATGAGCAACATCCATTGAAATATTTTTGATGTTTGCAAAAGGACAAAGTCACTGTTAAGTGCAAAACAAGTGGTTTTGGGTCCTTTGGTTATATGCTTCTTCCTTCTTCTGTTCAATTCATTTGTCTAAGAATTCCCACCTGTAACTGCTCAAACCTTTCTCTGATGACTTACACCTGGCTGGAATTTGACCTGTGCTAACAGCTTCTTTTTGAACCAGGCAGTGAAATGTGACACTCTCTTGGCAACTGAGTACAAAACCCTGGATGTACAGCCTGGCAATAGTGGTGAATTGAGCCCCTCCCAGACCCATCATCCTGCCACTAAATGAGAGGTGCACCTGTCTCCCTCAGAGCACTTCTTTCAAATTTACCTGGATAAATACTCAAAACACAGGAGCAGCATTGTCTATACAAAATTTTTGCATTTAAAAAGGTTTTTTGGTTACATTAACTAAAGTAGAAAGTTTTCCTGCAGTCAGCTGAGGAAAGTGAGGCACTCCTGCTCTGATTCAGTTTTCAGACCCCTAAAAAAACAGGAGTAATGTAATTCCACTTATCTTTTTGGCACCAGAAGAGTTGTGATACAATGGCTGAGCCCAATGAAGTCAGAAGTGATCCTAGAAGCCATTTGGTCTATTGATTTTAAATGGGCTTAAAATATCTTTTTAAAAGGGCCTTCTGGATCACTTAGTAAGCAGAGCCAAATTGGAGAGGCCTGCCTGTGCTATTACTTGCAGCAGTCTTGAAGTCTGGTGCCAGGCATTTCAAGTCTTAACAGTTAAATAACATAATATGTGCCTGAAATATGTCACTGAACTTATACATGATGCCAAATAATTTGTGATCTTAAGCATCGCCACGTTACTACACTACTAATTACGTACTACTTTTGCTTTGGTGCATGGTAGTACTTTCCAAAAATGTAGCTGAAAGCCAGAGCTCCGAAGTACTCAGCTCAATGAGAATAAAAATTTCAAAATCAAAGATCAAACAAGGATGTTGTTTGCCTGGACTGAAGAGTGAGGTTTCTGACTAATTTTGAGGCAATTAAAAAAAATTATATACTTTAATCATACCAGAAATAAGGTTAGATATCTGAAGAATTGTTCAGATCTGTGCTGAATCTAAGTAGCTTCTAGCTTAATCTGCAGTTCTCCAGCTTGTAAGTTCTTAACAGAAGTCCCCAAATAAGTCCAAAATAAGAATATAAAAACTTTGCTCAGAAGTGGGAGGAGCTATCACTCACAGCTCATAACTAAGTCAAGAGTGGTATTGGCCAAAAAGTCAGACCAAGATATTGGCCTGATTTTTATTTATTTTTCTTAAAACTTGCCAGTAGTGACATCATTTGAATGATGATGAATAAGATTGTTTTATCTGAGCTCTATCACCTGTGGGCAACCCTACCACTCCAGTGCAGCCTGTGTCTGATTTCCTTACCATGGTGTTATCTAGAACATTCCTTGGACCATGGCTCCAGTTCTGTGACAGAGTGTCTGAGAATTCAATACTTGTGGATTCCCAGACATGAATAGGACACTTAATAAGAACATTAATAAGTGCTATATGAGAAGTACCTTAGTTCAGCCACTCTTCTTTCATGTCAGGAATAAAATGTTGTAGTAAATCTGGAGATTCAATAAAGAAAGCATAACTTAAATCCCATACTTCATAAAATTCATTTATGCTCTCCAAATGTTTGGGATGATTTAAATAGTAACCACTTTACAATATTAAAATACTCAGAGGCTTCACTTTGAATTCTTAGATCAATAAAAATTAACGATGTGTGGTGCCCCTATAGCCCAGAAGCTTTTGAGACATAATCATCATTAAAAAAGGAAGTCAGAAGTTTACTGAAGGAAGTTTAGTAAAACTCCATGTCTTATTAATGCAAATTGCTTATCAGCATCTCACCAAGCTTTTAATTTTCTAGAACAAACAAATATATCAATTGCACAATTAATTTCATTTTGGTGATTTTAAATGGCAAGATTAAAACCCAGGCTCAAAGAGAAATCATTTGCAACTTTAACTACAGAGAGTGAGTGTATCATTAGAGTGTCCTCTAGGCAAAAGAGTCTGTCTCATATCAGCATGATATATTATGCTAAATTGTTGGATTTCAGTTCACAGGAGAAGGTATTCCTCACTTCAGTGATGGGTGCTGAGACAAACAGGAGTTCAGTGCATGTTTCATTTTTAATTCTCCCTAGTAAGAATGTGAAACAGATAAAATAAAACTCAATTATAACTGGTAGAGTGGGATCTTCCTTTTAAATTACCCCTTTCCACATTAACTGGAGGAGAAACAAGATAACATGATGACTTCATTTAGAAGTACTTTTTGCTATCCAAAGCTTGTCTAATCACTGCTAATTCATGGTTGTTTCTGGAGTGACACTTGGTCACTGCTCTGTGCTACATGTTGAAAATGCGTACTCTGTGAGGACAACTTTGGCCTACATGGGGTTTATGTTTGGGTTTTTTTTTTCCTTTTTAAATCTGTGTCCAGGCATCAGTGTATAATTTTCTTTACCCCCCACTGTTTTTAAATGCACATCCTTGTATCCTCTGCATTGCAGACGATTGCTGTAGATATTATTGATTTTAGCTGATGCTGGTGAATTGGTCTGCCTTAGTTCCCTGTACAAAGTAGAGAAATGTCACCCACGCCCTGCAAAATACTTGTCATAACATCTCTACATACATAAATACAGGAAGAACAACTTTTATATCAGCAGTTATATCAAAAAACACATTCTTCTTCCTCTTTTTTGTATTTTTGTTGTTTCCTCAGTTTTTGTTATCCTACTTACCCAATTTCACATAAAACAGTTTCTTAATATGATAAGCCATGCCTAGCATTGAAGAAGTCTGCATTTCAATTAGTCTGCTGTTTAAAATGTTAATGCTTTCAGCCTTTTGGTTAGATTGGCTTTAGCAATTTTCTTGTGAGTCTGTTGCAACTGCTCATGTCTTCAATTAGGAAAACCATTGATAACAGCTATAGCAAAGTATCTTTTAAAAACTCAGCCAATTTATTCTCAAGGTAGAGGTACTATATATACTTGTGCTGGACATCTGCTTTACCTTGAATTACACGCAAAAGCACAGTTTCATTTATTCACAGTCTTCATTTTAGATGCTGCTTATCCTTGAAAGAACGAGCAATGTGGGAAGTATGATGTCTCTCAGCATGTGAAACCAAATCAGACTGATCAGCCATTTCTTTCCATAAGAGCAGACGCATACATTTTAATTTTCTTTCCCAGCAGACCGTGCAAAATGCATTATTTTTTTTCAGATACATCTAACTCTTAAGTGACCACAAAAATCTCTGCCACACTCAATGTAACTAGCACCTGACTCATGTCAGATATATGGGGCAGAATGCACTTTTCAAAATCCACTCTAAGCAGCAGGCTAAATCTTATCCCTTTACTTTTTTTTTTTTTCTTTTCCCTCTAAGTGCTAAAAAAAGTACCTTTGTGCATGTCAAGCCACCCTACTGTGAGTAAGTGGATATTAGCTCAGGCCCAAGGTCTCAGAATGAACACACATTGCCCTGAGGGGGCTCTGGGATTTGATCTGCAAAGTTTCTCAGACCATATCGGATGCTGACAGAAGCAAACACCCTGCAGGACACATTTGTTACAGTACTATCTACCTTTTACACTGCCTTTTCCGTTTGAAGTGGGATGAATTCTCTTTTCAGACTTAAGAGGTCAAATCTCCATCTCCTAACCACAACAGGTAGCTGTTCCTGAAGGTAGAATGAGGATGGTGGATGATATCTTAGTCTTCCCCACTGAAATAGTCTCACCATGAGAAACCCACACAAATTTCTGTAGACCACAGTGTTAATAACATTAAGTAAAATTATGTCTAGGGGATTTGCTTGAAAGCAAAATTTTGTCCTGGTTTACTATCTGACAGTTATTTGTGTATTTTTTAATTAAATATGAATCAATTCTAGGAACAAAAACTAGACCCAAAACCATCAGTGGGTCACTTTGAGTTGAGTGCCTACTTATCAAATTACTTTAAAAATAATAATAACCATTGTAACCCCTTCCTTTCTGGCCTAGTGCGCTCTGAGAGGAACCTGTCTTCCTACACATAAAAAGGAGCTACTCAAGGCTGGAAAATCCTCACTGTTACAGTATTTTCAAGCAAAATGAGAAAAGCTGGTTTAAATCTAAGGCAACAAACCAAACAGGAATGTTCTCATTATCTCAGTTCTGTTTTTATGCAAGTGTATATATGCAAAGCTATGTGGCACCACATTCCAATTTACATTTATTGAGCTGGGAGGAAGGTAAGAGTTGGTCACTGGGATCCTGTCAATGTACCATGACAGTGGTCACGAGCTGTACCTTTCCTCCTTCAGCCTTGCTGCCTACTTTGTGTGGATAAAATATTTTCTGCACGGTTGATTCTGGAAAAAACTGTGAGAACCTCTTCCCAGCCATGGAACAAAAAGGACAGTGGTGGTCTGTAAAGTCATGTGAGACATCTGAAACCAGAAAAGAGGGCCAAGACCTAAGAGATGCCCTTGTCAGCTTTTTCTCACCAGCTCTAGGTGGTTTTGCTTAGCATCATAACTGTTTTGAGTTTGTTCTAATGTAACATTTGACAGGAAATTAGATTTTCTCTGAAAAAAAAGAATAACTAATTCTCTTTTGGGGGAAGTTTTTTTGGGAGGACCAGGGCATTTGCAAGCCCAAATAAAACAGTTCTGACAAAAGAATGTGATGATTCTCTGTAACTGCTAAGTTGCAAAACCTTTTACCTACCTGTCTTAAATTTCTTTCATTATGAGAGAGAATGGATTCAGCAGCACCCAGTGTCCCTGTAGCACAGTGAGATTTCAGGAATCGTTGCCAGTTCAGCCAGCAGCTCCTGGCATTTGACTAGCTTGGTTAGCAATTCCACAGTGCTTACAGAAAAATGGTGAATAAGCTGATTTGCAAGCTTCAAGTCAGCCACCAAAGACATCAAGAAGTTCTGAATCACAGATGCAGTTTGATTCAAATGAAAATTATCACAAAATCACTTTCTAGGTCCAGAACATAGCTCTGCTCAGTGAGAGTGATTAAAATAATAGCAAATTTTTCTCCTGTTCTTTTTGTCTTTCCTATCCTTGTCCTCAGTGAATTGGGCATGACAAAACCCTCTGCAGTCTTAGGAAAATCTCCCTGCCAGCACCTTGAAGCCTGGTCATGTGCCTGCTCTGCTAAGGAATCTCCCATCTTCTCCTCCTGTGGCAGAATTTCTCCCAGTGTGATCTCTGCCCCTTCCTCCCTCACCTTCAGAAGTTTTTCCCATCCATAAACCCTCACTATCTCCCCAGGAAAGAGCAACCTCACCTGTCTAGGGAGCTCATTTTGAGGGTGAGCCACACAAAGGTGAGCTGGAGTCTCCCATTGCTGCCCAAGTACCAGAGCAAATTATAAATTATGCCTAGGACAAAACTCCAACAAAAAGTAAAATACTATCCATTGCTCTTGGGGTGAAATAGTGATGATACACAAGCTTGAGTTAGCAATCCTTAATCGTCCCCTAGGGTTCAACTTGAACTTTTAAGAAAAGCTTAAAAGCAGCTAGTTGTTTACAATAAATAATAATTTACTCTTATTTTGAGCCTGAGTTGAAGCCTTTCCTTGTTATATAATGCTGACATGCCCTTTGTGTGCAGAGGTTTCACTTTTTGGCTGAAATGTGAAGTCAGCACAACTTTCTCCCTTAATGCTCTTCAATTCCTTGGTTCATTCATTAATTCCTTAATGCTCAAGTGCTACTCCTTTAAATGTAACGGGTTTGCTGCAGTCCCCTGGCCAAACACCATTTTGGCACTTGGAAAATTTTTCCCGACTCGACTGGAGTTTCTCCATGACACAATTCCTTGCTGTCTCCAGCTGCGGCGTGGTGCTCTCCACTGCAGCTCCCAGTGGGCTGCTCTCCAGGGGCGCTGGTAATTCCTCACAACAATGTAAATTTACAACACTGGTGGGAATGTGGCTGTGTGTCTGCAGAAGATACAAAGGTTCTAAAAGGTTGTCTTGAAGTAAGAGAGATCTGACAGAGCCAGTAAATCCTACTGCAAATTAGTTTTACAGAAGTAGAAGAAAAAAAATTGGCTTTAATATGTACAGAAAGTTCCAAGGAAAGTTATTCATTCTTGACACAATTACCTTTTGGCTGACTTTTGCTAGATTTTGGACAATGAATATTAATGAACCTCCAGCACAAAAGGAATTTAATAAGAAGAACTTACTTAACACAGTATTTTACTTAACACTGGAGAGCTACTTCCTAGTTACCTCATAAACCTATTTGCTACATTTTAGAGGAAGACCGCAAAAGTACATTTAAGGTTAACATTATAGTGGGGTTTTTGCTTCAGATTATGATAAATTGGGAGATTCAAATTGAAATAGACTTAAGAGAAATTAAAAATATTTCATTCTAACCCAAATATAGATTTTCATTAAGTTTGGTTTACAGATATTGTACCCTGTGATCTTTATAATTTCTAATATTAGTTTCATTTTCTCACTCAAAAAACCAAAATCATAGTATCCCCAAACAATTTTCCACTCAAGATATAATTAGGTGATTCTGTTGTTTAAGTAGGCATTATCATTAATAATTTCTGTCATGTTTTCATTATATATGTTTTAATAACAAGAAGAACTAAGAGTTTATAGTTTAATTGCAACTAATGCTGATTTCAATCTGTTACAAAATCAGTGACAGTGAAGAGCAAGATGTCAAGAAAGAGGCATCAGTTATTCTGATTAAACATCAGGACAGATCCAAAGTACACAGACTAAACTAGTGGTGTCCTACTGACTTCAAGAGGCCTTGAGAAGACAATCAATAGCATCAATCAGAATTGGGAAGGAATAGCCAAATTAGTTGCTGAATCAAGAAATAGCATTTAAAACGTGCTTAGATGGTTACAGAAAAGTCAAACAATGCCAAGGAATTTGGTAGATTAACATTTTGATGTGTTGTGTTCCTGTGTTAGCAAAAAAACCTTCTGGTTGTTTTATTTTGTTGATTTTAGAAAAAAAAATCTTTAAAATTGGAATAAATTTGTCTTCACTACATGGAGAAAGTGTAGAATTTAAAAGCTATTTTACAAGAAATGTGTTGGAATTGCTGTGGGTTTAAAAAGACACATGGATACATTGTAGTACTGCAGACAAAATGATGATTTATACTGACTGTACTGATAAGATCCTTTTTCATGACATTTGCTTGTGTGTCCTCATATACTCTCAGAACAATTTCAGGTTCTCAACCTCCATATTACTTTTCAGGATCAAAACCGAATTTATTGTTATCAAGTAGATTGCATTAGAGTATTACAGCTGAAAACAAAAAACAAGCTTTTTAATCTACTGTAAAATAACATGTAAGCCACTCATGTACCCATATGAAATTGAAAAAAAAATGCTTTCATCCTAAATTCAAGAATATTTTATGACATATCAGGTGAAAATTTTGGTACAATAACCTGCTGGATGATACCAGCTACCTTCATCTGCTCAATACTATTATTTTCTTATTTTAAACATGTGATTTCATGTGACTGACATCTGCAGATTGCAGATCTGAGAAGAGTGCAGATCTGTGAACAGATGAATAATCGCAGAATATTCCTCTATTTTTCTGGGTTTCAATGTTATGCAAAAAAATACTCCAAACAGCGTAAGCAGCTTCACATCTGCTCTCAGTCGGGAAGCACAGCCTGACGGTCAGGCAAGACAGCACACTGCTCTCTTTGGCCAAACAGTACACTCACAGAAAGCACATATCTTTTGGAATTTTGGCAAGTATGTTGAGTTTTACTCTTCAGGAAAGATTAATAAGAGCCTGCTTTTGAAATCATATTTGCCTGATATTTATTTTGCCCCCCTTCCTTTTTTCAGACTAATTGTGTGATTCTCTATTCCCAAATCTGTATTGAACAATCTCATCATCTCGTTATTCATAATTTTCAGACAATGTTATTATTCATGGCAGCAATCCTGTAACTGATACCAAGAAACAGTCGCCTTGGTGTGGGTTCCTGAGATGATGTTATGTAATGTTATCACTATCATATTGTGTTGTGTTTCTCCCAAAGAAAGGATGATCCTCATTCAGAACACAGCCTTGGAGGGTGCCAACATTGCTGGGGCAAAGTCCAGAATTATCCACCTCAGCCTGCTTCAATGAGAGACTGAGGCCATCAGTACACATAACCACTGTCAGTGATTTGGAGATCATTAAATAGACATCATGAATTCCTTGTTTTTATAGAAAAGAACACTTTCTACTGGAGTATCTCAGATTCTTAGATTCAGGAAATTAGCACAAACATATGCTCTACATGACAAATAATTGAGAGAATAAATAAACCAGTCCATCTCCCTCAGTTTCTAAGGAAGGGTCCAGACTGTGAAAGTGCTTATCAAGACATTCCAACATAGCTAGGAAGTGCTGCAGGAACTGCAGTTGCTGCCCCTTTGACCTGGATCATAGCCTGGCAGCTCTCCTAAAACTGGCTTACTAAACTGAGAAAATGACAGATAAGTTTACAAGTTGTTGAAAAAATTGACAGTAGGGATCTTGACAATCAGATCACTTTAATCCCAGTCTTCATAACAAAAAGAATGGTCTAAAACATGATGTTCTGTCTGAAAATAAACAAATTATAATAATTTCAGCAATTTCCAAAAGACCAGTTCAAAATCAGTACAGCTTTCAACTGTAGATACAAAAGCATTTAATACAGGCAAAAGAATAAAAAAAAGTTTAAAAGTGTTTCAGTAAAAGTGAAATGAAAAGATAACATCCTTCTGGACAAAAATGGTAACATGGAGTAACAAATACAAGGAAGGGAGAAGTTGAAGCCAATTTTCTAAATTGATTAAATATGAAGGCAGTGTGAGGGAGAAAGCTGCTAATAGACTCAGTTAGTATGATTTCATAGAGGGATATAATCCCAAACGCTGTGGTTTATCACCTGTTATTGTTGGACTAAATATAAAAAAGAGGATCTTTACTTCTTTAGACAGCTCAGCTCATGAGAGGGGCAGCTTAAAGGGGAGTTCTGCTTCAAAACACTCATGACTAGAGGACTTACCTATCAATGCTAAATTTTCTTCCTGTCACTGAAAGGAAAAATAATGCTTCATAATGGGATTTGTTCAGCTGACCCTTCATCACCTTAGTCTAACCATTTGGGTGGGTGAGATGATGCTGGAAGAAAGCTATGGTTTGAGCAGTGAAAAAGTGTTGCCTGTGAAAAGGGGTCAGACCCAGATTTATCCCACAGCTTGGGTTGTCAGAAGAAGCAGTTTGGGAAAATAACCTCAAGCAACAAATATCAGAGCATCATGAGTATGAGCAGAAATATCATGGCTTGGAATAACAGTTTAGTTATGGCTAAGCTTAAGAGTTTTTATTCATTTTTTGTACTATCAGGCTGAAATGAGGAGAAAGTTTTGGAGGCTCTCATTCGTTAAGAACCTATTGCAAACTTTTCAAAAGGTTATGTGTCATTATGACACCAAAATCATAAATTTGCTAAGCATATATACTTGGATTTGATTTCTCTGTGGAGCGGATTTCAGTGAAACTGAGACTGAGTACTTAGTTTCACATACTTCAGCTTACAGTTGTCTAAGAACTGAAGTGATCAGTCAGTAAGGAGTCAATTTTTTATTCAGGAGTCACAACTCATTACTAATATCATCATCTCAGAAACTAATCCTCCTTCAAGAACTGTTGCTAACCTGAGATAAAGATGGAGAACAAATTCTCTTGGTACATGCACAGCTCCTGCTCCAGGGGTCACTGTACTCTCTGCACAGTCTGGAATTCAGTGACACAGGAGTATAAAAACTACTTTATTACAAACAAAACCATTTGGAATTATGTTCAACACGGTCATATGGAGATAACAGCAGTTTTGTAGTGTGCACTTAAGAATAGGGATCTCAGAAACTGTATCTCACATCAAGGTATGTGACCACTGCAGTGGCTGTAATGTGTTCCAGCATAAGTGGTTCCAGTTTCTTCTTCTGAAGCTCTTTCATCTTGTGCAAATATTCATGAGAGAGAATTCATAAGCTGAGAGTGATGTAACAGGCTACACACACACTTATTGAGAAGGTAGAACAAGCAGGTGTCAGTTCCTATTAAAATAATTACACAAAGTAGAGTGTCTGCAGTCAAATGACTGAGTAAAGATACACCCACACAATGTGACATCTAGAACATGCATCAGGCAGGCAGAAGGTGAAGAAGTGATGTTTCTTGAGGGAGGATTTAAATGTAAGCCCCCCACATTCTGTGCTAATGTCCGGATTACTCACTGAGCGCAATATTCCTAGCCAGTTTTGCAACTGGTGCTTAACTTTTAGTGCCATACTTCTATTGTTTAATTTTGTTAGCACAATCTCCACTGGAAACAAAATGTTATGCTTGATGTTGAATTAAATGCTTCCTTGATCCAGAATAACTATTTTTCAGTCTTTCACTGCTATAAGAAAAAACTTTTAAAATAAATAAATCTACTACAGAAAGAAAATCTTTAAAAAAGCCCAAAACAACAAAAATCCCTCCAATTCAGGCAATACTTTTCAGGTTTGGCTCAGCCACCAAACAAAAAAAATAGCCTATTGCACGGTCTTAAGAGAGATCACTTTTCCTATAAGGAACCAGTATGGCATAAACTGTCAGTAACTCACAGAAGCACTGTAAGAGCTGCAACAGTACAAAGGGGGACAAGTGTGGGAGCAACAGATCCAGCATCCTGCCATGGATCCAAAGTCAGTGCCACAACAGACAGCCCGGTAGTGTCAGGAGGCAATGGCAGGGTCAGCTTGACAAGCCAGCAGCAGCCCAGCAGCAGCAATGAGCACAGCAAGGATAGATGAGTGAGCAGGAAACAGAAGAAAATAGCAGTTTAAACTTTTGAAAACCCACTGTTTTTTTCCAAAGTAAAGCCAGAAGACAGCAAGCTGCTTACTAACACGGCAATCAAGGGGAATATTTGTAAGGTCATCACCTCCCTGAATTGCAGATGTTAGTGTCAGTGAAACAATATCGATTGTTATCAAATTGGGAAGCCAAGAATCACCTCCTTTGGTAGTCCAGAATAATTGATGATGATAGAAAACCTCTGATAGCACAACTTTCCTGAACAAGTTGTTAAGATTTATGACAGATATCTACACCAGTATTGTCCAAAAGTGTCCATCTGCTGTTACAGAGACATTCCTGAGCTGTTTGGAAGAGACTGCCAAGGGCAAAGCCACAGATGGCTCTGTACAGATTCTGGTGCAAACACTGACAGACTCCTACTACTCCTGTTTGTGATTGCCCAGGAAGCATCACATACTTCCCTGTCACATAGACAAGTATCTCCAGGAATCCATAAGGGCCATGCCTAGGAATCAGGTTGATTTAGATTTTTTCCCAATATTTTCTTAGCTACAGAAAAACAGCTCAATACAAAAAAATACTACAAGATTTGGCCCTAAAATCTCTCAATAGCCAAACAACCTCACATTTGACTTCTCAATTTAAGAAATCATATTGAAGAGGGACTATTTTCTCTCTCTTTCCCCCTGTTTTCCTCCCTCTCTTTCCTTGGAAGCTTCAAAAAATTAGGAGCTTTAATAAAATAAGTGGGGCTGCATGAAGTATTGCTGTACTTGGGATTACTTTGTGCCCTTAATGACAGTTCATGCAGGTAAAGATTCACTCTAGAGATAAAAGCAATTAAAATACAATTCCATGTTCAATATTATTAGTTCAGCATTTTAGTAAATGTTAAGATTCCCATAATGAGTCCTAACATTGAACTATTTTTATTCCCTGCATAATCTAATTCCATTAACTTATCTGGAAAATGCAGGAAATACATTATACTGTTGTTATTGAATGTGAAAATACATTCAGCAGTGCACAGATAGAAACACGTTTGTATATATTTCTGGCGCAAAATGAAAGGTAGGTGGAGAATGAATATAATGAAAGACCTGATACAAGATTGGACTGCTGATTTTTTTAATGGAAAATTTTTAATAGAAGAGCACAAACATGTATTTTTAAAAGACAGATGAACAAATAGGAATAGCTCTGGGCAGATCTAATCTGCATGGCTTACACTTACAGTATGCATTAGAGTATTCAAGCTGACATTGACCTTGGCACCACTTACAAAGGAAGAATTTTCACAAGGATGAACATGTTGTGCACTGTGTCTTCAGTTTTGTGAACGGTCTTGAATTTTTTTTCAAATGTTCATTTCTCATGGTTCCAATCTTTGTACCCTATAATTATTTTCAAGCAATAACTTACTAAATATATGGGATAAAAGAAGAGCAGCGTAGTGTGGCATGCAAGCATAATTCAAGATTTCATCATCTTTTAAAAAAGATCCTCTTCTGAAAAATGTCAATAGAGATCCTCTTCTGAAAATATGTCAAAACATATTTTTCTACCCCATCCCAAATTTTTTTTTACATATATTGATAATGGCAGGGATTTTTAAAAACAAATAATAAAATATACATGTAAAACAGAAACATATATGCAAAAAAGAAAATGGGCATAGAAATTTTCACAAGACACTTACTTCATAGGAAGCAAAAGCAGAGTTATATTTTAATTCTCACAGCCCTCTCCTTATGACTATGGCTCCAAAATCAATATCTTGTTCAAATTCCCTTGGCCATCACACCCCACAGGTCCCTGGGAAATGAAGATTTCTAACACTACTGTGTTTGAAAACAATTCCTGCTCACCATCTCAAAGTTGGGCAACTCAGCACTGCCAGTGTTAGCACAGGCTGACAGAAATGTTGTGAGGGAAGCACAGTGAGACCATTCCACACCCATCCATGGCCAAGGAACCTCTGTCACAATGGAAGTATTGGACAAGACCAGTAGTTCATGATGGCTGCTCAGTTATAGTGCACATCTGTGGCACAAGCAAGGTAAGTTCACAACTTCGGCAAGCACAAGCAGGTAAGTTTTGCTGGAACTAGGCTGATTGTGATAGAGCCCAGCTCTATTTCTTTTCTACTGTAGTGGCAGAACCTCAGAAAATTCCATCATAAATGAAGTTATGGAAAGGGAAGAAAGTGAGGGGGGAAGAGAGTGAGGCACGAAGAACAAGTTGATATGTAGGATAAGGCCCACAAAGAGCTGGCTCGAATGGCACATAAAACATTATTCATTTTCTCAAGGAAAGGTTTTCTCCAAAAAGTGTGAGAATGTTTGGAATGGATGAGAAGAATCAAACTCAAGATCCATCACCAGACTAATGTATAGGACACTGTATTTGCCATGGACAGTTCCCTGCCTGCTGCATCTCTTCCCTCATGGATCCATCAACATCTTCCTCCAAATAAGCAGAAATATTTTAAAATTGAAAGATTCCTTTATACACCATGTAGAAATAAACTAAAGATTGCTCTCTTTAAAAACATTTTATTTTCATTTTGCCTCCTTTAAATATCATAGTAACAGGCAATAACTAAAGGTACATTTACAGAATGAAAAAAAAGAATTGCAAAACCTCTGGGACAGAAACCAAGTCTTTGTTGCAAGATTTTGCAGT
The DNA here is from genome assembly GCA_013397865.1 of Struthidea cinerea. NCBI lineage: Eukaryota > Metazoa > Chordata > Aves > Passeriformes > Corcoracidae > Struthidea > Struthidea cinerea. The sequence continues at coordinate 2,105,000 of VZTI01005431.1, read as the reverse complement.
AAACAGTGAGTTGTGAGCAGAGATCCTGGATGCTGTTTGAATACAAACCTAAGAATAACAGAATTTCAGTGCAAGAGAGCAATTTAAACAGTCAACTCTTCCACTCTTATCTCCAAGTGACAGATAAAAGAGATTTTTCAACTCTTGCAATCTGTTGAGAACACTGACTGTGGCACAAGCTTCCGCTAAGTCTCCTCACTGATCAATGGAGGAAGACAGTTCTGTCCCAAAGGCAATTCAAGTTGCCTTAGGGTCTACCTTACTTTATTCACTGGGGTTTCCCGAACCAATTCAATCTGTTTCCCATCTCTCCACACACAGCCAATAACCTCTGTAACAATTTATGAAATCTATCATTGCCAGTATGATAAGTTACAGGCTCCAAAATGTCATTGGTAATAAGAATATATTTTGATTATACTTTAAACATGGTAGGTTATACATGTGCATATACATACACACACACGCATCTATATATGTATCCATGCTGATGCACTTATTTTTCATATTTATTTGATAAGCTTTGCAGATTTTTGTATATTTAAGCTTTGACAGAAAGTGCTTTAACAGAGAATTATTCTATGCATCTTTCTTAGTGCATACACTGAATTTATATTGAATTTTCACTATAGCTCCCGGATAAAAATATTTTCATAATTGAAGGGGCCTTGTAGTGGGAAAATTTTAAATACTGGAGGACACACTTCTATGGTGACATTGACTCAGACCAAATACCAAATGGTAGCATATATTTTATAAAATAATAATCTCCTTAATTTTATTACCTTATCAGATCATGATAAACTAATTTTGCTCATGAAATTAACTATAACTTGCTAAACTGCTGCATTTCAAAAGGACAGCTATTAACCTTTCATCTACCACACAGACTGTCAATGGACAAATGTTGAAACCAGTGCCATTATTTACATTTTCACCTGAACCATTCTTGACAGAAATAATTTTGAACAAAATTAACTTTTCATTTTCCCAGATATTTTTAAAATATACTTCTAGTTTACCTGATATTCTGTTTAGAAATGCTCTACCTCTGGCTCAGCAGGAACACAGCAGGTAAAGTGGCCTCAGTGGCTTGGCTAGGTGACAACAGCAGGTACATTCTCCAGTGTTCTGTGGGAATAACATGATGGCACGTCTGTGCTGAGAGCAGAGAATTAAAATCCAAACCTAATGTGAACTGTAAGAGCAAAAGTGGAGCTCCTTCCTCACCACATGAGGATTCTTGGTAAAGTATATTCACAAAATGCCGTGGCACCATGTTCCTTAATGGAGAACCTTTTGATAGAAACAGTCATTCAAACCCTTTCTCCAAAGCCTTCCCTGAAATTTGTCATCTATTTTGGTTTTGAAAATGTCTTCCAACAGTAAAAGGAGTAGCAGGACTTAATTACCTGTTTCAATTCAATTCCCTGATAGAGAAAATAGCTATACTTCTATATACAGGTGCTGTAATTAAATTGGATTTTAACAATATTGCATTTGTTCACTCATTAATTGCCCACATTTATCCAAAATACCCTGAGAAGAGCAGTTTTAGTTTTGCATCCAGTCATTCGAAAGGCAGACGAAAAAATTCATTCAATTACTATTTATTAAAAAATCACATGTATTGGTAGATATAATGGAATTCAAGGCTTTCAGTAGCTATAATAGAATCCTTTTGTATTAAACAAGCCCAAGCTATATCTATTGTTCTAGCAGCTGACATACAATGATTCAGAAATTATATTTAAGCTTTTCTGCATAATTATTAAAGTATAATGACAATGAACATCTGCATTTCTGTTATAGTCAGCATTAGCAAGCTTAGCTAACTCAAAAAAACACCACCAGATACCGTGTCTGCAATGGAAAAATTCAAAATCTATACATATTGCTTCAATCAGATATGCAAAGACATATGGCGGGATCTTTGCTTGGCATTTTCCCTTGCACATCCCAAAGTCCATGGAATGGCGCCAGCTGCCATCGCTGTTCTGCACAGCTGAGTGTTCTTGTGCTGCTCCCCAGCAGAACGGGGTACCTGAGCTTTTCCAGTTGACAGTGACTGGGGAAGCTGAAGCCGGCAGAAGGCCAGGCAGCATTCCCAGTGCCAACCCTTCCTCTGTTATTTAAGATGAGGGCATGTTGTTAGCAGCTCTCTCCAGCTGAATGAGCAGTCAGACATAAAGTTTACACAGTATCTCAGCTGGACTATTCCACTTCTCTGCATGGTCCAATTTTTGTTGGTTTGTTTGACTTACTGTCTGTTTTTTTGTATTTAGGTATTTTCCAGTGTCTTTTCCAGGATATTTGGGGACATTCTTGCACAAAATGCACCATTAAACACAAGGAAGTTTGCTACTGAATATAAATTCAGTGAATTAAGACTTTATCTCTTGTCCTGAAAAAGTAGCCTGTGTACCTCTGTCTTCTGCAGACAGGAGTATTGTAGTATTTTCTTATAAAAGCGTCAGATAAAGAGGCATATTTAAAAACAGGTGAGTTCATTGACTTAAAAATAGGCAAAAATGTTCTTCAGTGGATAACGCACTGTATGCATGTTCATGAAGGGTTCAGCTTTGCTTTTCCCTGAAACATCCCTGGCAAGGAATCGTTCTGGTGGATGCAGTATAGTACTCCAGCAAGCTCACTCCTTTCACCCGCGCGGTTGTTTACGCGCGGCTCTCACACACACACACTCAAGCCAGATGGCTCAGCATTACCAAAGAGTCAGGAAGGCTCTCCCGCATGGCATTTCCACGGATGAGGTTTATTGCATTCTGCTGCGAAGGGAGACCAGAGACAAAAGAGACCGGACGATGCAAGGTCCAGGGTTTTTATACAGGAGCGAGGAGAGCATCAGAACCAATGATCTGAGGGCACGGGGGTGGTAAAAAGGCAGGACGAGGGTGAGGAAACCAGTGGGGAAGGTCTGGGGGTGTGTAGGGGTGCAAGTCAATCAAACAGACCAAGTCTGCACAGCACCAAAAAGCATGACTGAAGAGGCTTTTCCTTTCTCACCATGAGGTCAGGGAGATGTTCTCAAACCTCGGAATCGGTCCACCAGCAGGCCCTTGCTATTTCGGGGCTCTTTGGCCCCCTCTGCCGTCATAGCTGCTGGCTCAGTGACCTCAAAAAGTGGAAGGATGATTTGCTGTATAAATAATGTTGGGGTCATTTAATGGAATCTTTCCATGGTATTAATTCCTGCAGATTTTAGGCTAACCTGAGTTTCCAGGCATCCAAAGTGTAGTGTCAGACAGAATAAAATTGCCTAGGTATTTCAAGGAAAAGTTTATTCTTCGGTTTCAGAATGATCTATGCGAACGTTCATTATAGGTACGCTTTAGTGGGGTCACATAATCTCCATACACGACTTTGTATTGATGTAACCAATTTCAGAATGACAAAGGCCATTTTCATGGGCCTGTTGGACACTATTAAGTAGGAATCTGAGTTATGAAGCCTCTATACTGCGCATTTAAGGCCTTGACCCCTGGACATTACAAACTTGGATCAGTCTGTGGTGTGGAAGCTGGTGGTAGACACAGGTGTTCTGGTTGCCATCCTTGCCCTGATCTCTAAAGTTCCGGGGTTAGTGGCTTTTTAAGGTGGTTGAGACCTGGTATCACCGTGCTCTGAACAGTGGGAGCACAGAAGTGCTAGAACAGAAATGATATACCTATTTCCAAGCCATGGACATCAGACTGCCCCACAATTATTAAAAATGCAATGTTTTAATTCTATTCTCTATGTCATTAATGATCACAGGCCAATGTCAGAAGAGGATCTAGGAAAATCACTCCATGGGGTAAAGATAGCTCTCTGTGGGGAATGACACAGAGAGCTTTCCCAAAGAATTCATAGAACGTGTTGTAAATACAGAAGTATTACTCCCAAACTGTAAGAAATCCTCCTACTTTAAACATCAGCCTTTACAAATATGAGCTTAAGAAGCTATTGATGAGACATTGTGCCTGACAGCCAGTTCTTGTCTGGCAGCACTCAAGAACTGTTTGCCCAACTGTGAGGACAAAATTCCAGGGGGGCATTCCAATGCCTATAGACCAGCTCTGCTTGCTCTGTGCCAGTACACAATAAACAACACCTAGCTAAAGGATTGTGATCAGTTGCTTCTTGCTGGGATCCAGAGAAACTTTAGCTAATGCTTTTTGCAGAGCACTGAGAAACCAGCATCCCTCTACTGACCCTCAGCTGACATTTAGGGGTTGCTATCATCCATAGGTCCTCAAGCTACTCCACAGTGTCACCCTGACCTGTGATGCCAAGTTACTCTCTCTGAGACAGAGATGTCTGCTGCTGATGGTGAAGGTGCAACGAAGTCATCCATCCATCCATCCATCCATCCATCCATCCATTCCTGTTCAGCTGCTGTCTCATTTGCATACTCCCAAGGGAGTTGACTAATGGCCCTGCCTTCCTAGGAGCTGGTTCTGAACTTTTATTCTAGTTATCCTTTTGCTTATCCCTTTAATTTTTTTCCATAAATTAGGTGCACTGATAAAGGAAGGATAATGTCTTGTCCAGAACTATGCTTTCCATTAGCATGGACAGTTTTACACTTGTGTCATCAAATTTTTAGTGGAAAAGTTAGCAACTTCTATTGTTTAAAATTATTTTTAAACCAGGTACACACCATTTGCTATGACTTTCAGACAACCTATGGTCAACAGATCAGTTTAGAAACTCTTATTTTAGAAACAGCTGTGCCTAGAAACAAATTTTCATCTGACATTCTTACTATTTCATACAAAAGGATTTATGAACCCAATTATAACTCTTTTTTTAGATTTTATTGTTTCATTGATTTCTCTCAATATTGTGGACTGAATTTGCTTTTCTTATTTAGACCCTTACAACATAAACATACTGAGATGCTTACTATTACATATGATATATTCTGAATGTCACTGCTAAAGAAATGTGCAGTTACTTAGTCTTCACACTGTTGCTATAGATTCTATAGAATAATTTATCTGCAGATAAATTCTCTATCAATTCAGCTTGCTCAGTTTCCTTGTGTCAGCTGCAACCATATATTATTATTTGTATTGGGTTTTATCATTATTCCATCACTGTTCTGTAACACTTTTTGTACTGGAATTCTCTTATCCACTGCAGGGTGAAATACGCTCTTTCTAAAAAGCTCTGTGCAATCACAGAGGGTTAAAGGATTTCTTCTGAATACCTGTTTTTAGATTACTCTCGTTCTGACACTTCAGGATTTTTTTTCAGACTTCACTCATGTTTGTTTCTTGCTGTGCTTTTATTCAGTTGAAACTGTCCCTATTCTTTACAACAAAAATATCAGTATAATAACAATTAAGAGATGTTCCTAACCAAGATCTGTATGCTTCAGAGCAGCCCAAGTGTCCCCATTTCTTGAGATACATAATCTCCAGAATTTATGTACTATTATTTTGCATCCATGTTGTATACAATGGAATCACCACCCTCAGAACGAGACAATCTGTCTGTAGCATTTATAGCTTTATTCCTTTCCAACTCTTTGTCTAACAGGACAAGTACATGGAACTGAAAGTACCTCAGAGGAAACAACCTCTGAAGCCTAAAACATAATCTTCCTTTTAGCAATCAAAACTTAGCTTCCTAAAATTCTCTTCTACATCACTCTAAACATTTGTAACAAATCTCTTTAAAAATTCTTAGTGAGTTTTTAAAACTACATAAACACACAGAGGATTCTAAGGATGTGTGGATGCGACAGAAAATTTCAACTGTATATTTTAATAGATGAAAAATACACGACAGATTTTATTAATATTACATAAACTTTAAAAGGAATTCACGCTTCCATTAAAACTTCTACTAGTAAACATTCATTATAAATCCCTTTGCTATCAAGTATTCACAGGAGTATTCCTAAATAAATCACTAGCAAATGCTGCAATATTAATATCTAAAAACCCCTTAAACCACAGAGATCAAAGCACCAAAAAAAAAATTAACATTAAAACATTTGAACAGTTTTCAAGCAGAGTGATCCCAGATGTGAAGGCTGGTAAAAGAATCCAGTAAGTCATTTCAGATAAGGATGAAGCTTCTTTGGCCGAGCCTTTCTTGACAGCCCAATCCTGATGGGGCCCTTGCATGTTTTCAGAGGCTGTACTCTTATGACACCATGAGACAGAAAGTATCCTATATTTAAAAGAAAGAATAAAAAATGAAAGCAGACCCACAATTCTGTATCATATAGACAAGAATTACATCCTGACAAGTAAAAAAATTAGACCAGTATTAATTAAGCAATCCTTTACTACATCCTATCCCACCTTCATTTTGCTGCAGAGCATCTAATAGACTCTTCTGGGCTGAAAAGGAAATGCTCACGGCTTGGTCATATGCAGACTCCTTCTGATTCCTTCTGAATCCTCAACCTGAGACACTTTCCTAACAGACTGGCAAAGGCATACAATTTAACATTTCAGGACAGAGTGGACATGCTGAGGTGGATACACTTTAATACTTACAGTTAGTCTGAGCAGTTTAGATGAGAAAATCAAAATTATAGAGCCAGGCACCACTCTACTTGTGATGATAATCATGATGCCTTGCCCTGTGACACTTATTTTACATAAAGCAGCATAGGAGGATGTCTATTTTCTGATTCACATCCTATTAGGCAAGGTATGCATCACGCAGTGATCTGAAGCATAATTCAGTTATCCTTTAGAAGCTGTTCTGTTTTGCATAAAATAATACTCACTGGGGCAGGTTAGAAGACCATGGCCTTGTTAACTAGAGATTAGGACAACGACTCATCTGGAAGAAGAAGAGGTCAAATTTCTCAAGATCTTTTCCAGTTCTATTTTGCATTATTCTATAAAATGATGACGCACTGAGCAATTATCCAGGACATCAAATAGTGAGTGTATAAAAGCCTTAGGTATTCAGCTGGTATCCTATGAAAGGGAGAGAAAAAAATTCTCTAGGCCTTTTACAAGAATTTTAAACCATGGGATGAGAAAAAAATCCCGAAGTTCCATTCTTAAGCCAATGATGAGACAACTGTGCTGCTATGTCTTTTCTAAGACTCCTGAGAGCTAACTGGAAGAGGAATGAGATGCACTGAAAGTCAGTCAAGTGTTATGGGTTTATACATAGCCAGGAAAGCACGGTTGTTAGTCATGGTAAATTGTAAAGCTACTGGAATATAAATCTTGTCCCATCTAGGTACCTCCTTTCCAAAGCAGTCACAGGTTCTGTGACAAGATGTGATGGCTCAGAATCCTACTGAAAAATAGAGACAGTCACATATCAGCAAAACATCTGACACTAACTCCTATCAGTACAGTAAGTATGGTATTTCCACTGATAAAACCTGGTTTCACAATAACCTCCAAGGCAACATTCAGTGTAAATGGAAGAGAACTGTCTCTGCCAATGTTCTCCTCAAGGAAACACGATACTCAACATTTGATTTGCTCTCAGTTGATTTGCTATCAACTGAGAAGGATGATGACGGGAACATTCTATTTTTTCATCTTCTTCTACTGGAAGAACATTAGGTTCCTGTTGATTCTGACAAAACTCTGGAAATAAGGTATAAAATGCCCTACAAATATGTCATTGTCCTAACAACCTGCAAAATTCCTCAGCAATCCTGGAGGAAAAAAGGAGTCTCTCATTGCTAAGGTCTCTTCCCAAACATTTCTGGAAAAGCTCAGATGGGAATTTAGAGAACACTCAGAAGCAATGTAAAGGAAATAGACATAATGGCAATGGAGAAAACATCTGATTTCCTTTGCCCTTGGCCCTGCAGCCCACAACAGCAGGGAAAGAAGAAAGGGAAAATGATCCAGGTTCAGTCATGGGAGGAACAATGTTCTGCTTAGCAAGCTTCAATCTCATCTGAACAAAACTTCCAAGATGTTAATATCAACCACCGTGGTCTGTTATGCACAGTACAACATTCTGGAATCTGAATTTCCCGAAGCAATAACATTATCTACTATGTAAGTCAGAAACTAGAATCCTCATCACAAAAAAATATAAAACAGAGTAATGAAAAAGAGAAAAGAAGTAGAGCAGAATTTTCTGCAACATTTTGCATTTGGTATATGAAATATTTTCACAAGATGACATAACTTCAATAAATTATAGGTGAAAAGAACACCAGAGGTCATTTGCAACTGAGTATTTCATCCTCATTATTTCCCAGAATGGCCTGAATGAACAATTTTCTGAATTCTGAAACCAGAAAATTGTGTAACAGTTTTAAGAGATGCAAGGAGGAATAAAAGTTGAAACAGCAGTACATGATTTCACTAAGTAAAACAGAAATTTATCTACAGACTTTTCATGACAAATTTTTAGTATTTCATTTCAGAATAAACAAAATGCTTTGTTTTACTAAACGTTTCCATATTTTGGAAAAACTGCCAAAACATGCTTTTTGAAATCCAATAGATCACAATATCCTTCTGAATTTCCTTCCACAATGTGTACAAAACTGCAAATCTTCAAAAAAATTATAACAAATCATGTTCTCTCTGTAGTGTATCTTGGCTATATCACAATGATTGGAGGCGCAAAGATGTTTGTTCCAAATGGCTCCAAAATAAGCAACAAAGGAAACTCCATGTTGTTAAAGTTCTTTTCTTCTCTCCAAAGAACAAAAATGCTCATCAGCATGACTTGTTCTGTGAACCAAGCTGAAGACAGGACACTTTTCTAGCAAGCTACAATTAAACCAAATGTGATTTCTATAGAGATAGAAATAAAAAGAGAAGAAAACAAATACAAATGTTTGAAAAATAAGTCTATTAGCACTGGGATTTGTGGTATAAATTGCAGAATGATATAAATATTACCTCCTTCTTTCTGTAAATTATAGCTCTGTTCCTTAAAAAGAGTGCAGGGTAAAAAAGCTGGATCCCGTGTGTATGGATTTCTATAGGCTGCACCTAAATAGTGTTAAAACAAAAACATAAATACAACATTTAACATTTTAATTTGATTGCTATAAACAAATAACTAAGTTCGTTTCATCTAGTTATTAATTTGTGGTTCTTGTTGACATGATTAAAACACGTATGTGCACACTAAAGGTAATATTAACGAAGCTACAAAGTCTCATTCTCAGAGGCTTGGCAAAAGCTTTTTCTACATCTCATGAAGTTTTCCTTTGCATAGAAGCAATAACGCAGGTTTTAATCCTCTAGTGACATATCAGTTGCTCCACTTGGATCTTCTTATTCCAGGCTTAGGCAGAAAAGTGATCACTTGCTGAGCCATTTACCCAGTACCTGTTAGGTTTTCATCCTCTGCAAGGCATTCAGGTGTAACTTGAAGCATGTTATCCTGTTAAAGCTCTACTGAACAGAATTCCTTCTGGCATTTTTCTGTGACACTTTAATAATATCTTCCCAAGCACTACTTACCTTCATAACCCCTCTGAAATGTTTACTTTATAAATTTAGAGCCAAATCACTGAGAAATTTAGCTCTGATGACAATTTTGAGATGGCTGCATTTTCATCAGATAATTTACCAAATGTGACCAAAGCATATCCCTTACTGATTTTATTTGCAGCTGTGAGAACTCATCACTTCTGCAAACTGAATTTCAGGTCCAAAATCTGATAAATACACTGTTTGAAGAGTGTCTTAATAATTTACTTATCACATTTGAGCAATTAGTAAAAGAAGGTACAGCATTCAACTGGTTTTCTTCCCGGTGCCCTTCCTCTGCTCATTAAATACCTCTTGATTATGCTGCAAATGAGGCATAGGAGTCTTAGAGTTTACAAATCAGATTTCTTCACATACTGTTTGAAGTGGGGATTGGGGTTCTCTAGGGAAAAATTTTAAAACTGTTAAAACCAGCAGCATCTAAACTTCGAACAAACATAAATATAGTTATATAAGTTATACGGGTTATGTAGTTATATTCAAGATCAGGTTGGACAGGGCTCTGAGCAACCTGATTTACTTGCAGATGACCCTGCTCATTGCAGGGGGTTGAATTTGATGACTATAAATATCCCTTCCAACCCAAACTATTCCATGACTCTGAGTTCATGACATCAGTTGAAAGGAAACCGTAGTCTCCTTTGTAAACATCATATCATGTTTTAATTCTGGCTTTTTTCTATGTGCAATTCATTGGTCTTTTCACTGTGTTTCTGACTCTTTTAGGGAATTTAGGGCTCATTATGATGAAATCAAAGACAACATTAATAATCTGTAACAGAATGTGCATTAATACATGTTTGAGCAAGGTTGGAGCTGACCAGCTGAATTCTGGGCTACATCTGCTACAGCACAGTGTGCAAGTAGCTGCAGTAGTGTGGGGTTTTTTGCATCTGGCTGCTCACAGGCAAGTACATTTGTCCAACAAACTTTGAATTCCATGAAAACATGGAATTATTTGAGTTGAGAAATACAGCTTTAAATTAAATAAAATATTGCCTAAAATTTAAATTTTCTTAATTACATAAGACAAAGTAATTCCATGTGATTACCTTCTGCAGGTGAATGCAGCAACTCTTCCCTTGTCAGTCTTGAAGTAAAATGTTCTTTAGATACTTTCTGGTCTTCATTTTCATTTAATATCTTTGCATTTAATGAACTTTCATTAATGTCAGTTATATGTTTTCCTTTTGTGGTACCACAGATTGGAGAAGAAATACATATTTTCCTTTGAGAAACCCTTGCCACATTTTCATCTATTCCCTCAGCGTTATTTACCTCCGAATAAGTGCTGGACAAGTTTGTTTCCAAACTAGATACATTGTTTACATTTTCTTTGCTAATTTCATGAAACATACGTAGCTCTTCTAGCACAAAATCAAATTTTCTTTTCAGTTCGAATTCATGAGTGATTTTATTTTCTAAGGGTAAATACTTATCTTTTACATCTTCAAGGCATCCATTGTTCATTATGGATAAAGGCATTTTTAATTCCTCTTCTTCAGCAATTAATGTTTTAGCTTTATCTTCTGAATATGACATAATCAAGTAATTCATTACAGTCTCACACTGACTTTCATTAGTTACATGCATTTGTTCATAATTTCTCTCTTCCTGTTCTTTTACACATTCAAAATGTTTCAAAGTTGCTGGCTCTGAGCTGCCTGTCTTATTTGTCTGTTCGTGTCCTTGCAAAGAAAACTGTGCTGTTTCTTTAGCCTGTAATTGCAAGTATGTATCTGTCATGGCAGGACTTCCCGTGGATGGATACTGTACCATGGCAGGAATTGTTTCACTTGCCTTTTGTTTGTCCGCACTTGAGGAACTCCTGCAGTGCCCATCTTCACTTATTTCTCTGTTGACAAAAGAGCTGCCATCCAATGACAAAGTGACAGACTGATAAATATTTGAGGAACTAGGAAATAAATTTTCAGAATTTAAATAAGTATCTTGGTCTTCTACTTTTTTATTTGCTAAATGTGGACTGCAAGTATCTAAGTCTTTGCAATTCTCACTTTTGTTTGTTTGTCTACCTAGCAACAGGAGAGAATTATATTTTTCTGTGTTTGCTTTTGGCTGCTCCGACAGAATTAAGACATTGTTTGATTTAACAGGCAAACACTGAATCTCTTTTGAACCAGTGACTGCACTTTCTTCACGAAACTTTTTTCTGATGGAACTGTTTTGCTTTACAACTGGGATCTGGTCAAAGTCTTCAGGATCAGTAGCTAGGGGAATTTTTTCATATGTGTCAAAAATAGAAAAAGATCTTTTAGAAAGAAAATTCTGAGGATTTATTTGCAACTCTTTTGTATTAACACATTTTTCCTCAGCATTTATATAAGTAGAGCTACCCAAATATTTTTTCATGGTATATGTTACTTCATTAGTGACTTCATTTGTAGAAGTTATGCAAGTTCTATGTTGAGTTGTTTTGTGTTTCTTATTTTCATATAAAACAAAAGGGAAAGCTTTAATTAATTCTATATGAAAAGAACTATTAAGCCTTATGCTTGGCTTGTTCTTCTCCTGCTTTACAGAAGTTACTGATATTTCCTGACTGGTACTTTCCCTACTTACCTTTTCAAATTTCAGTTGTAAATGAGCAGGAAAGTAACTCTGATATCTAAGATTGGCTCCTATCAGATACTGTACTTTTGTGATATTGTAGCAACAGATCTTGTGTAGTGAAGAACAGTTAGAAAAGCCCTGCAGCAAGATCAGGCATTTAGCAGCTAAAATTTGCTGTTTCATACTGGTTTTGTGACTGATTGACCTCAAATAAGTGCTAAACCCTTCACTCGCTCTGGATAAGAGGTGATGTTTCCTGACATGTCTTCTCTTACATAATCTGCTTTTTTGGTTATGAAAGAGGGCTCCTCTTTGTAGGAAAGTGTACTCTTCTTCACCTAAAGTTCTAGAAAAGCATCTTCTCTTGCATACATTGTGTAACTCAAAATCAATGCTTTCCACAAATTTAGAACTTAAAAAGCCTGGATAAGCTTCATTTTCTTTAAGAAATCCTGTGGTTTGCCTCAAAGACTCATCTGTGCATGAGTTTAACTGATTTTGCTTTCTGCCACATAAATACCATTTCTCCTCTTGCATAGACTTTCCCTCAGTTGTCAATAAAGTATTTGTGCTACTGAAAAAGGAAGCAAGAATTGTCTCTAGTACCTCCACCTTCAGATGCTTTGAAATAACAGCCAGCAAACACATGAATATTTTATCGTTTTGGTTCCTATTTATAGTGCTCTTTACCAACTCTTGAGCATCACACTGCTCATTTAATGTGTCACAGCAATGACACCAAGGCGTAACACTGTCATCCTGATATGTGGGCATATCTTCATGGAAAGACTCAGTCCACGTCCTGACCCACCCAAACAACATGTTTCGAAATGAAAACTTCAATTTGAACATTTTCTTCCCCCTAAATATATTGCAACTCTCTCTGTCTTCTGGAAAGTCCTGCACAATATTGCAAGGACAATTACTTTCAAATGTAATTATTTTTGTTACATAACTTTGGAAATCAAGTATTTCCTTTGTGGAGAGTTTTGATTCTGCTTCATTCAAACTAACATCCCTGTTGGAACCACAGTGTAGGTTTAACTTATTTTTCTCTAATACTTCTGTTGTTACTGGAATACTCATCTGTATATGAAATGTTCCCGCATTCTCATTAGTGCTCTTCCTCCCCCTTCTCTGCAAAAGATCATTAGAGGTGACACATTTCTCATTCTGAACATTTTTAGCACTAATGTAAATGTAAATCTTTGACTTCTGGTCATCATCACCCTCGGAATTCCCCAGTATTTTATCTTTGAAGTCATTTTCAGCAAATATTTTATTACATTCAATGTCAGTGCTGCTGTGTCTGAAATAAGTTCCAGATAATTCTCCTTCTGCAAAAGCACTGTGCTCCTGTTTGTTAATTTCTGGGCTATTCTTTTCTTTAAATTCAGAACCAACAGTTGAAGCTCTGACACTCCTATCATTTTCCATTTTTTGTTTCTCTATCTCAGACATTTTTTGCACACCATGTATCTGTTTAGATTGCATTAAAGATGGTTTGCTTTCAAAATTCTTCCAATCTGTCTCCCTAAAGTTAGTTGATGATTGTTTACTATTTATTTTATTTGAAATCCTAGGAAATTGAAAATTGGGGATTTCCAGTGGTTGTATACTTTTAAAAGGTTTCAATGTTGGAATTATACACAATGAATTCTTTTTTTCTTCTTTGTCTCTTTCTGCAGTAGTTTCCTTGTCGCTACTGGAATTATTTTTATCTTCTGCAGAACATACATTTTTCAGAAAATTAATTTTTTTATTTTCTATGCATGGAAACACAGAACTGGTACCACTCAAAAATGGAATTTGAAAAAGCCGGTATTGTTGCCACCTTTTCTTGGAGACTGACTTTTGACTTAACAATTCAGTCTGAAACAAGTGCCTGTTTAAGGATGTAACTGAAGAATTTTGTTTGAGTTCATTATCCCCATTTCTTTTATTATTTTGTTCTGTACTGTTGTTCTGCTGCTCTTGGGGTAGCTTTAGTCCCTGTAGATTTTGACATGTGTCAGCAGCACTCATCACACTGAGCAGCCCCGTTTCCAGGGGCTGTCCACTTACATTCAGGGAAATGTCATCTTCTATAGGACTTTGGTCTTCATGTTCAGGACTCCATTTTTTGGTGGACAGTTCATTTTCTGATACTCTACATGCCAATCCTTCCTTACTACAAGTTTTAGAACAGAAAAACTCTCTCATACAATTTTTCCTTGCTGTATCACAACTCTGCTTTTCTAATGCTCGGTTGTTTTGTCTTTCTGATAAATAGAGGAGTTCACGTAGTGATGTTTGGTAAATGCTTCCACAGTGTATACTTTGGTCTAGCATTTGTTGCTCCTCTTTCTCTCTGCTTTTGTGATCACTTTCTGCTTTAACTCGCTTTGCGTACAGGTAATACTCAGTTTCATCTGGTGATGAAGATAAAAATCTTTTGGAATATGTACTTTTCATGGTCACAAAAATAAGTACTATATTTGCTGAGACAGTCCTGAAAGTTAAAGAAATATTAAAGTTTTAGGCATAAATGATCTCTTAATGATTTCCAAACTGTGCAAGAAAAAGAAAATCAGTAATTCTATCATCTATACATTACCACATTGATATTTGGTCTGTATACATTACAGACCTGAGCTAAAGGTAGGATCACTGAACAATATTTAAAGCCAAGATCAAGAACTTAAGAGAGAAGTGGTTTACCAAAGTTGCAGATGTTTGCAAAAATAGAATGGATGGTATTTTTGATGTGTTAAAAAGTCAAGTAAATTAATTACATTTTTAAATGCATTTGTTACACAGTATTTTTGCCAAAACCCCCCGAATACTGAGAATAAATGTCGAGAAAGCAATGCCCACTGATGAATTCCTGTAAATCTGAGAATGGATCCTTTAAATTGTTAAAATTGTAGTTGTTAAAAGGAATTGCCAGTCTTGTCTTCACTCTGTGGTAAGTTGTAGAGTGCAACTGTAGGAAAGTTTATCGAAAGCCCTCAGGTATGCCAAAACACTGTATCAGGTTTTATCCTCATATACAAAGAGGCAGTGGTGTTGCAGGCACAAATCTAGGTTGTTACATGTCCTGGTGCTGTTGATGCATGTTTCTTCAAGCTAAGTGCACTCATCAGCTTCATTCAAAAAGTGATCTACCTGGTGTGAATAATATAATTTGAATAAAATTGTATTTTATATAGTGTTTGAGAGGATTTATCCCACTTGTAGCAGCCTGGTTCACCAGTGTCTCTGAACAACCCAGTCACAGTGCAGAGCTGATATCTGAGAGCCGACAGGAACATGTTCAAAACCTTTCATTAAGTACATAATTAAGATAATTAATTTTCTTAACCAGGGTAATTCTTAACCGTGCTTCAGTAATCAAGTACTGTTCCAAACTTCACAGGTTTACTTTTTTAATGGCAGAGGAAAATCCACTTTGGCAACACTCCTACGATTGCGGGAGGTACCTGTAAAATGAATCCTCACGTTCGGGGCTTTTCCGCCTCTCAAGGCTGCTCTGACCCTGCCTGAGGGGTTCCCCCCTCGCTGCAGGTGACAGGACTCCCCTGTCCTGTCGCCGAGGTGGTTTCCCTCTTGGCAGACACCCACCCTCCTCCCTCTTCTGGGAATTACACGTGAGGACAGCAGCCTCTCCCTCTCGGTTTGCATAACCTCTTGCAAGCTTTTCCTTTCAAGCCTTCCGCAGCGATTGTTTATCCGAGAGCCCCGATCCCGTCCTGTGGCACTTCCCGGTGGAGCATCCCTCAGGGGCGAGGGGTTCCCCCGCAGCCAAGCTGCCTCCCCCCGCCTCCTCCGCCGTCTCCGGGGGTTGTCTTCTCCCGGGGGGCGGAGTGCCCAGCGCCTCCCTGCCTTCAGAGCACGGGGCGCTGGACGGTCCCAGCTGGAAACCAGGAGGCGCGGGGCAGGGTCCTCCCGCCGCCCTCAGGGGGCTCCCGCCGCTGCCGCCGCCCCAGGGCGGGAACAGCCTCGGAGGCGGGAAAATCCCGCCCGCCGTGAGGGGCGGCCCTGTCCCGCTGTCCCTGCGCCCGGGGAAGAGGCCGGCGGCTTCTGCTCGCCCCCGGGCACCGAGCGGCCGGCTGGGATTCATGTGCCAAAGGCTGCGGGTCGAGGCGCCTGGCTGCCAAAAGGCTGCCGTTTGGTTGGAAAATATTTTATTTGTTGCCTAAGCAAGGCGTGTCACGGAGAGGAGCGGAGCATCCCACCGCCGATTATTTCCACAAGCGAGATGTGTTTTTTCCAAATTCCCTGATTCCAAAAGTATGAGGTCCTGCGTGGGTAAAAGGTTATGCCTGCGTGGGTAAAAGGTTATGCCTGCGTTCCTTTCCAGGGCAGGCATTGCTTCCCTGATCTTCCTTTTCACCGCAGCAAGCGCTGATCCAGCCAAGGACTTTATTCCCAAAATAAACAGTATCCATATAGCTCTGGGCCTTTGAAACAGACATTTCCTCTCCAAACGCTGGAGTGACCAAAACGTTATTTTTCAAAGTTTGTGCTAAACTAGCAGGTCACTGTAATA
Source organism: Struthidea cinerea (assembly GCA_013397865.1). Lineage (NCBI taxonomy): Eukaryota > Metazoa > Chordata > Aves > Passeriformes > Corcoracidae > Struthidea > Struthidea cinerea. The sequence goes on along the minus strand of VZTI01005431.1, from coordinate 2,088,440 downwards.
CCATTACAGATGGGCAATAAAAATAGAAACATCCTGAGGGCCTGTTGCTGCAAATATATGAGTTTTTTTAAGGTTTGTCATCCATACTACAGTGAACAAATCCACTGAAGCCCAACAGATCCATTGTTCCTGGAAGAGAATGTTACACACAGGAATTGTATAGAACTGAGCCTTAAAATATCTTTCTCTTCAATATTGCTGCTTTTACAAGCAAAGCTAGCCAAATAGCTGCTTCTAATACTTAAAAATATTATTAATTAATCAATCTTTAGTTAACTAGATATAGTTCCTATTAAATAAAGATTACATGCAAATCTTAAAATATTTAAAATACCATATGGAATGAAGGTCATCATACAAACCAGACATAGGATTTTAAGGCATGTAATAGAGATTCACCCTGCTGCTTGTTTTCTACTCCTCTGCACTGGATTAGCACCTAGGAACCATTCCTGAAGCAAAGTATTGTATTTCTCTGAACAGAAATCCTGTAGGTTTCACCACTGTTTCTAACATATTCTGGACAGAATATTCCCCCCTCTCCCACCTGCCTACAGTCCCTTAGTATGTTTGGTGGGTTGCAAGTAAACAGGAGCCAGTCTAAAATTACTCCAGTGTTTGACCAGTTAAACCAACCAGAATCACATGAAAAATAAAGAAAACTGCCTTTTCTTGCATCTACGCAGCTATAAATCAAGATTGTTTATTAAACCAAATCCAGCTGTTCCACATCCATGGCTTACTTTGTAGTATATAACTTAGATATCCAGCATAAACTGACAGACTTCCACTGGAGCATATCCTACATACTCTGCACTTTCCGATTTGCAACTCATGAAGATTTATTTGTAACACTTGTTTACTGATAGTACAAATTGGATACAGCATATTTTTGGTAATGGCGTAGAAAAAAAGACATAATTGCTTTCCCCACTACTTGGTTCAATAGTATATTAATAGGATGTAAACACCATGCTTTCATTGTAGAATTTTGCTATTTTCCAACTGTTACTTTCTTTCAACCCTTATACTGTGTTTGCAAGTTGATGAAGTGGGTTGTAGAGCAGTCTCTTGACAAAGTCATCAAAGAAGTTTTGGGTACTGATGCAGCAACCAATTCTCAGAAATATTGCTCCTCTTCAACCCATTATTTAAAACTCTTACATAATGTTTTGCAGCTCTCATTCTCTTTTTTATTCTTTTTTCTTTTTATTAAAAACTAGAAGAGAAAAAACACTGTAAAATATTTAAAAAGAAAGTTCAGGAATACATTTTGTTAAATTAAGTTAAATATCCACAGAGACAGCACCAAGATGAATAATGGTATTCAGTTTGATGCATAAGACACTAAAATCGGACAATCTTGATTTGTCAAGTGAAACAGTGCAATTTGGCTCAAGTCCTTTGTCTCAATTTAGCTGTGCTGGCTTAATGACTGCAGCCTTGTGCTTAGAATTCATTGTGAGTAAACTGCCTTTTCAGAACCTGAAATTTCAAGGCTGAAGGGCTGTTGTAATCCATCATGTTTGTATCCTGCACTGTAATGCTAATATTTCCACCCTGAAAGTAGCTCACCTCGTAACACTGATTCATCAAAGGTCATAATTAATATTCTAAAGGGAATTTACTGTTTGACTAGGAAAAGTTTCAATTTGATACTAGTCTTATGAACCGGATATTGGTAATTAACCAAATGAAGTTGCAATTTACAAATTACCTTTTTGGTCATCTTACTGATACGTCACACAACCACCATTATTATTAAGTAATTATTAAAAGTATTAATAAAAAAGCTGGAGTGTGAAAATACTTTCAATCTTTTCTATCACAACTGCTCTGTCTGCAGCCTTAATGCACATACTTCCTATGTGTCCATGCTATTTAAGCTATTTTGAAATAGCTTAAATAAAAGCTTCAGTCCTTCCTTTTGTCCCAGAGTATCCCATATTGTCCCCAACAACTAATACTGACAGACTTATTTATTGCAAATAAATCTTTTATTTGGTATAATAAAGGTAAAACCTCAACTTTACCCAATGTACTTTAAATCATAAGGGAGCTAATTTTTTTCTGTATGAATTGCATGTATTAATTGCATATTCCCAACAGAGTATCCATATTGATTAAGAAAGTAAAAACATCACGCAGAAGGTTCTCAGTGTTATGATCAGCTTCTATGTGTATGCAAGAAACAGTCCTGGAGTAAGTCAGTGATATGTTAGTCTTTCCAAGCTGGGCCTGGAATAAAACTGCCCTGAAAATCACAGGCTGTCTGAAAAATGATTTAGTACAAGTTTACTAAGAGCTCAGAAGCATTTCTTGAGATGCTATTATTTTAATATTTCCTCCCATTTTCGTTTTTGCTTCTGCCTTTACAAACTCTTTTATGACCAACACAAAGTAGCCCACATAAAAGAAGGAAACTGTTCCGTAAATCTTTTTTTTTCTTGTAGCCCCATACAACACTAAATAGAAAGAAAAATATTGCTGTAAAACAAAGGGGTTTTAAAATTATGTAAAATATTATTTTAAAGGTGAAGATAGGATGAGGTTTTCCCCTATCCAGCATTTTACATTATTCCAGTTGAATTTTAACTTCCAGTTTATTGCCCTATCTCACAAGGTCTTCCTACAGTTTTTCTGTAGTTCTTCCTGTTATTCTCATTTTTATTCCTCTCAGTAAGTCCGTATCATCAGCAAACTTTGTGATCTTGCTATGCATTCCCTTTCCAAATAATTTTTGGATGTGTTGAATTCCTTTCTGGACTAGAACTGGGACATGCAAGTAAAATTACTCTTCCAGAAGCTTGACACAACCAAAGTACAGTACTTCTGCTATATAATTGAATTATGGAATAAAGGGTATGAAGAGACTCAGAAGGCGCTGCGTCTAAAGCTGAGAGTAACTTTTCAGGAAGTACAAGACAAAGCCCCTTCTTTAACTTTCCGGAAAGGGGCCAGCACCATCTTCTCCCTGCACTGGTCTTCCCTGTTGCCTGACTACCACAATGACCAGCTCAGATTTCCACTGGGAACAGACTCTTGTGTTGCTTTCAAAGGGAGTTCTTTTACATCTTAAGAGACATGAAAAGAACAGGCTTAAAAGGTGTTTAGGAACTTAAGCCAGTCCCATTTAACTGTAGGGTGAATCATACCCCTCCATGACCCCTTTATTTTTGTCCACTGCAATGAAGTCACTGCTTCACTGCCTTGTCCTACTCATTTGACAGCTGACAAGTTGAATAAAAACTGCTGTTTATTGGACTTGATATTTTGGACACATTATCTTTCACCTGATACACTGCTTGATCATACCACTCCATTGCCATCACCATATCATTCTCTGTTGAGTCCCTGTACATATCAAAATTGTTCTCATTTTCCAGCTGAAATACCTTGTTTGTAGTTTAGTTCCGAAGCAGAAGCAGCAAAAAAAGGCCATTTGTATACAGAGCACTAAACACGGAGATACAAATGTTCTGCATCAAATTTTATCTGTTACTATCCATCTTCTTCATAAAGGGCAGTGAAAACAGTTCTGCCTGCCAGACAGTTCAAAACCTCTTTTTTGAAAATCTGCAGTGCTGCTGAATTCAGGTCACACACATCTAATGGCACTGAGATGCAGTGTTCTTTTTTTCATGCTAGCAGGGCAATTAACTCAGTCCATATGATCCCTAATCCTATTTTACATTTTGCTCTAGATACTGCATAGAACATACAGGCTTATTCATAGAGCCACAGAAAAAAATTTCCTTTGGAAGGGACCTCTGGAGATCATCTGGACTACTCTGCTCAGAGCAGAGCCAGCTTTCAAGTTGCATCTAACTTCAGTCCTTCATCAGGCTGCTCAGGGCTTTTCTAGTCAAGATGTTAAAATCTCTAGGGTTAGAGATTCCCCAGTGCCTCTGGAGTGCTTGCTACAAAAAGCTGGTTATAGTGCTAAATTTTAAGTAATCCATCTTCCCTTTTCTGCTGTTGCTATCTACTTTTACTCTATGTTGATCACATATAGACTAACTAAACCATGTGTAATACATGAGTGACAAATGTAGCTCTTCACTCAGTCTTACAGAATTAAATATTTCTGATAAAAAAGTTTCAGAATAACAGATTGCATTTAAAAAACAGGTCCTTTTCTTTAAACACGTAGTGAAGATGTAAAGTATCTGGACTTCTTATTTCTCTCTTGAATACCCTTTACAGCTAAGAAGTTATGTTTCAGAATGAAATAGTAAAGCTTAGTGTTAGCCATATCTGCTTATCAGTAGTTTTTTATCTCCTTGGAAATAAGCCTGGTTAACAGCAAACATGGTGCCACTTCTGTCATTGCTAACCCTGGTGTATTGTAGAAGCTCCAGGGCTTAGCTGCTCAAGCAACTTCTCAGACAAATGGAGCCATTTAAGAGGTGATAAAGTAATGCAGAAACTCTCAGGAAGTACAGTTTTTGTTGAGACGTCTGCAATGTAAAAGCTAAGTATGAGCTGTACCCACAAAACTTTCCTCCAAGGCATATAATCACAGTGCAAAATATCCAGGAGACAGCAGAGAAATTTCACAAGGTAGTCTTCCTCACATCCATTGACCTCAGTTTCTGTATAAGGAAAGGACAATGAACATAGATACTCTACTGCCTTAAGGCAATAAAAGCATTGCAGGTTAATGACTTGGATCCCTGAACTCTCACAAAAAGATATTTGGCAAAAGTGTATTATGCATCATTTCATGATAGTTTGGGGCTGTATCAAAAGCAGGAATATAATAAACTCTTCTAGTTCTCTTATCAGGGGAATTCTGAAGTCTTGTTCAGCCACTTCTCACCTAGCTTCTTAAAATTATCCGGATTATAATACCTGCTTTGTTGGCAAGAACAGATAAAAATTAAGTGTGCAAGATGAAAGTGCCTTTTGAAGGAGAATATAAAAAACTGAAGGGCACTTCTGAGGTGTGTGCATTTAGTTTACCTTTGAGCATCAAACTTCACATGAAAACAAACTGATGAGCTTGACAAAGCCTTTATTTGTTCTCTTTTTATTTCCGAAAAACCTGTGCTGAGAACTATGCTGCTTGACATACTCATAAATTACTTACTATGTAAGAAAGATCTCAGGTATTGGAGGTACTCAAAGATGTAGTTGGCTGGAAAGAACCCCAGAATCATCCTGCAATACTAAAAAACTGCAAAATAATAATACAGATCAATTTCATTATTGATAAATGAGAGTTAATATATAAAAGAAATATAACCCTGTCTGTACAAGTACATTTGTTACACATTTACTAGCTACTTACTACTCTGAAAAAAGATATGGGGCATTCTACAGAAAATTTCTGAAAACAGTAATTCAACATTCACAAGCAGTCAAAAAAAAGGAGAAAAAGTAGGAAATCATTGGGAAAATTACATTTCTGTAATCCACAGTATGTTCAAACCTTTAACAGTGAGTTGCACTCCAGTCATCCCACCTTAAAAAAAAAAAAAACCCAAATGAATAGAATTGGAAAATGTAGGAAAAAGCAACAGTGATAATCAATATAAAAGAAATTTCCTATGGAAAAAAGAATATATACTTTAACTGAATTTGTAACTTTTAACTGAAGAAAGGAGATCATTAGTGGTGAAGAAGATATGAGTCTATAAAGTCTTTGGTAGTATAAAACAGTAAATAAGAAAAGGAGTATTCATAGAGCTGAAGAGAGGTCATATTGGACCGTAGTCAGGTCAGTCCAGCCCAGCATCCTGACAGCTGCAAAAAACTCAGGCCCATGTAGAGAGGGTAAGACTGGGGTAAACCATGTGCATCTCCTAAGAGGTCTCAGTCTGCAGTCATTTCTAGTTTGGTCACTGTCTAGATAGTCAGGATTTCCATAGATTTCTTTCCTGTATTCAACACAGAGATACAGAGATAGAAATAGAGAGTTGTGATTTTTCAGCCTGGAGAAAAGAAGGCTCTGGGCTGACCATATTGTGGCATTTCAGTACCTGAAGGGAGCCTACAAGAGAGCTGGAGAAGGACTTTATCAAGGGCATGGCGTGATAGGAGAAGGGGGAATGGCTTTAAGCTGGAAGAGAGGAGGTTTAAGTTAGATATTAGGAAGAAAATTTTTACTGTGAGGGTGGTGAGGCACAGGAACAGGTTGTCCACACAAATTGTGGATGCCCCATTCCTACAAGTGTTGAAGGTCCAGGTTAGATGGGGTTTTGAGCAACCTGGTCTAGTGGAAGGTCTGCTGCATTTTATGTTACTTCAAACAAAATTTCAACTGCCAGTTTATTGCCCCACCTCACAAGGTTTTTCTTCAGTTCTTCACATGTGATTCTCTTTTTTGCTGCTCTAAATTGGTCAGTATCATCAGCAAACTTGATCACCATTCTATTCATTCCCCTTTCTGGATCATTTCTGGATGAATCAAATAAGGTATTCCTTGCAGGACAAGAACTGGGACATATCACTAGAATTACTGTTCCAGAAGCTTAGTACAAACAAAATATGGTATTTTTCATATATAATTAAATTGTGGAACTCATGGTAGCATGTAGTTAAAAGGATCAAAGATATGAGAGGTTTAAAAACCAATTAAAATAAATTCAGGAAAGAGACCTCCAGAATGTATTAAGCACAATGACTTGACAGCAAACTGAGATTAAAAAAAATCGCAAAATATTGATTGTCAGAAGCTACAAGGTAGTAAGTGAAGGATTATTTTATATTTGCATCATTTCTTTTACACTTTCTCTAATACTGGTCAGTGTTGGAGACAACATACTGTGCCACCTGTATCCAGGGCAAACACAAACAACTGATCTGGTATGGCCATTTTTACTTTTCTTTTTTTTTTTAATTAGATACATATTTGAGATTGTTATTTATGTTTCAAAAATGTGCTATATTTTTACATTTTCAGAACATACATGTGATGAAATATGCTACTAATGAAAGGTAATCAAGCCTAAATATTTATGAAATAATAAATCACTGGTGTTATAAACTCAATGCCCATTATACAAGTTGAATACCGATCCCTCTCTAGATCTGTTAAAGATTTTTGAATGAGTTCTTCCTTGCCTTTTTGATCAATCCTGTTTGAAATTTCCTCAAAAATGTATCTCTTCAGTGACAAAAAGAAGATATGTTGATCTTTCAGCAGACAGAACACCATAATGGTACATTTTGTTCTCATGATAGAAAGTTTTGACTTTCAAAACAATTGACTGGAATTTGAAGAGCATGCTACTCCATGGAAATGTTTCAGAGGGAGCTTTCATTACATATTAGCATCCCACAAGTTCTTCAAAGTTAAAATCTCTTATTTGGACTTCAGAAACTGTTTCCTGAAATGGGATTACAATTGAAGAAATTGTATTTTTTACCAAAATCTCTACTCCCAATTATTCGCATATGCAGTCCATGGCTACAGCTCTCCTCCAGACACATGTTCCTTTGTTCCTATATATTAGCAATGACAAATATGTTCTGAATTCTTTAATTCAGTGCTTACACTGTAAGGGAACAGGCAGATTTTAACTGATAGATGCATTATTTTTCTTTTTTATTCTCCCACAGCTTCCTGATCTAATACAGAAAATTAGTTGTGGGCATAAAATGTGAGCATAAAACACATTCAGTAAAGTACATATTTTCATGAATTTAATATGGAACCGTTGGAAATATATTATGACTTACTGGAATAAATTATGTTCTATATTTAAAATTATGACTAAAAGATGAATGATGCAAATGAAATTGACAAAGTTGAAACTCCCTTAACTTCCATAAGCAGGAATACTGTTGATAGTATTTGACGAAACTGTAGGTTATAATGGTTAAATACTCTAAATGGCTTATAATCAAAATCCAAATATTTTTCCCTGCGAAAGCACAATTCAAAATAATCTGTCAATAATAAGACTTTGACCTCTTGTGCAGTATTAGTAAGGTGAAACCAAATGAGTTTAAAACGTTTTATCCAGATCAATTTTAGACATAGTGAATGGCAGTTTTCTCTTAGCATCTTTTAAAGTTATCTTGATATGAATAAGATTTTCTAATTATAATAACATATTAAAAATATTCTAGATCAAAATGCATATTTTAATTTGTTAGTATGCAAGACTGAAAAGTCTAGGAAAAATTAATAACATGATATGTTAAGAAATGGAAATGATGATAAAGATTGCTATGTGACCATTACTATGAGAAATCCTTTACCTGCTAAAAACAAATACAAAATAAATAAAGATAAATAAAATCTATTTTCATTTTCAGGAAGTGAATAGTGTAAAATACTGCTTATACAACATAAAAAAAATCCATGATTCTTTGATTTTATTTCTTTAAAGCAATCTTTTCAACAACCAGACAATAGGTTATTATAAAAAAAAAAAAAAAAAAAAAAAAAAAAAAAACTGCCTCTTTCTAATTATCTTGAAAAAATAGCAGCCCTTTGTTCTTGTGTTTTCATGTAGAAGATGCTTTCCTATACATACCATGAAATCACAGTGTAGCTACAGTGTTAATTTATACACATTTACTTATTTACAAAGATCTTCTCCACAGACACAGAAAAACTCTGGAAGACAGGAAAAGTTGCTGAAGTGGACAAAGACAGTGATAAAATGTCCAGTCATCACCACTCAGTTCTGCTCATCTGTTGAGTGGGCTGGATGGGAGTATAGTTTCCAATGGGAGCATATTTTCCTGTGATCCCAGGCATTCCTGGCACAGCTGTAAATTGCCAGAGCATTGCGTCTGTCTTCAGCACGTCCCAGGAATCAGGCGGCACATACAGGTAGGTAGGCTGTTGCTCTCCACTCTTTCACAGCATGCAGTGATTTGATACAGCTGAAGGTCAACACTATAAATGAGACATCCTAGCAACTGGTAAATGGTTTCCACACTGGCTGCCTGCTAAAACAACTGCTAGACTACTTTGATTTAATAAGCAGTTCACTTTTAAATACAGCAATTATTCTTTCTAATCTATTTTAATCTATTCAGGTGCTGCTAGTTTGAAAGAGACACAGAATTTCATTAATACTCATGGTATGAATAGAGATCTGTTAATTATTTAAAACAGAATCTCCCTTTTAAATGTTTTTCATGGTCTTAGGAAAAAAAAATATGGGTGGAGGGAACACAGGAAGAATTTAATGTTCTTTATTCAAGAATATGAATCAGAAATTTATCTGTTGAATAAAAGCCTTGGGGGTAAAATTTTTTAAGAACATGGAACTTTTTCTCGGGGTTCATGCTGAACAACTGCAAAATGAAATAGCTTCTGGCTGCTGCTTGGCTCAGTCTTAAACATGGTCAACTATCAACACGATACTGTAGGCTTTCTTTCTAAAGTATCTTGTAAACTGATCATCACTGGTCTCACATAAAAGATTGACCAATTACATATATGCTGGCTTTATACCTGTAGGAAATTATCATATATATTTTTGTATATCACAGTCATGTACATTTATACAATTTTATATGAGGCATTCTTCTGTGTAAGCACAGGTATACATCAAAAATGACACTTCAGTAAGTCTTTACAAAACTCCTATATTAATCCCCATTTCAACCATGGATAGAAATTAAGAATAGACTCAACATGAGGAAAGAAAGCTGATTAAATATCTATGAAACAGCTCAGATGTCCTGTAAAGCATCTGTGAAATAGCTCAGATATTTTGTTATACATCAACAAATTGGAAAAAGAGACCAATCCACAGGAAAGCTAATTCCTATAGGAAGGCCTATTCCAAATTACTCAGCTGCCTAAGAACACCTAAGAGGCAGGTAAGTAGTCAATTAAAAAATTTCTAAAAAATTTTGTAAAGAAGACAAATCATTTAACACATGAAATTTGGCAGTAAATGTGTGTGTGTGTGTGTGTGTGGTTGCATATACACACACAAATTATGTATATACACTAACCCACGTTTAAACATCTCGGCATATTTTGTGATTCCACGATTCTCTGAACTCATGAGAGAAATTTCTCAAGAGAAGCAACAGAATCTCAGTTACAGTACTGCTCGTATTATATTAAATGGGACAAAACACTTATTAGGACTTTCACTAGTTTGAAATGGCATCACAGTTAAGAATCATGAATGCATCTGTTTTGTAAAGACAAATAATCTAGAACACCATATGACATTAAAACCTAACCCACCACTTTCTTACGACATTGCCACTGAAAGGGATCATTCTCGTAATAAACAAATGAGCTGTAAACTCTGGGCCCTTTCACTGTGTAGCTAATCACCTCACTACTGTAATTTAAAAGTTAAATGTCCAATGTGGGAGATTCTCCTCTCGGTGGTGATTCCTTTAAGACTCTGAGACAGAAAATATACATTGCCTTGTGGTGATATGTCCCCAGCTACAGAGAGAATGTAAAATGACTTGCAGTAATGGCAATCTCTTTATAATAAAGATTAAATTAAGTACAATTATTTCCACCTAAACTTCTGAAATATCAACAGGCTGTAGGTCCAATAGGTAAAACTTCATTTGACCTATTATCCATTTCTTACTGAGTTTATCTAACAGTTAAGATTAAAACCAGAGTACTGATTAAGAGATTATTAGATTCAAATGCTGGCACATGGATTGGATCTCCCTATGTGTTCTAAAATACATGATGTCTGCAGAAGATGAAATATAATCTAAATTAATGCAAATTCCACAGTGAAGCAACTGGGTTGGTGGTGTAGGTCCCACAGATTTGAGCACCAGGACTGCCATTCTTACAATTAACAATATTTCTTCTCAGTCTGAAAACTACAGGGTGCTTTTCATGTAACCTAATTTTGGACATCTGCATCTGAGCTAACCACTCAAGGTTCCCTTTATAGCCAGTGGGAAAAAATAGGCACTTCTGGGCTGACATTAAATATCAAGTGATTTAAATGTTAAGACTGAGATAAAAGATTAAAAATGCCTGTTTGTTTCAACTGACTATACTGGTAAGACAGTCTGTCTAACTGAAAATGCAGAGGGCTACTCCAATGTCTAAATGTCTAAATTCAGCTAAGTGAATCTTAGCCAAGGTGTCTGCAATTAGATGGTAAGCATTTGAGAAATTGGTAAACTTGCTTCAGAAAAGGCTGAAGAGAAAATAATGCGAGAAAAGAGTGTGCAATGAACTGCATTGCAGAATTCAAGGTCATGAACTTTTAAAAAATTTGCATATAGGAAGCTGTTGGACCAGGGGCTAAATAAATCTGGACTCAGGCATGCATTAGCATGACTATCCTATTGCTGGAACATAAGTAAGCTCATTCAGGATTAGGTGTCTGTCTGGAATAACATTATGGAGAACAGACATGTCTTCATGCAACAATAGAATGGTTTGTGTTGGAAGAGACCTAAAAGGTCAACTAGTCCCAACCCCTCTGCCCTGAGTGGGGACTTCTACCAGACCTGCATCCAACCTGGCCTTGAACAGTTCCAGGGATGGGGAGCTCACAGCTTCTCTGGCAATCTCTTCCAGTGCCTCAACACCCTCACAGTATAGTATCTCTTCCTAATTTAAATAAAAATGGAAATCAAAATTTTTCCTCTTTTAGTTTAAAAACTGTTCTCGCCTGTCCTATCACTATTTGCCTGTGTAAAAAGTCTCTCTCTCTCTTTTTCTAAGTCCTCTTTAAGTACTAGAAGACCACAGTGAGGTGTCCCTGGAGTCCCCTCCCCTCCCGTCCCCTCCCCTCTGCTTCCTATTCATTTACTGACTGCTAACCAATAGTTAAGCTGTCACTTTTCCAGTAGGCAAGCTCAGCAGGATCACAAGGGGAAACGTTAACTTCACTGAGACTAACACTTGCAACAAATCTTTAGGCTGAGCCACCCAGGCTTCCTCTTGAGTTACCAGATTGTGTATGCCTGCAGAATCGCTCGACTCAGAAATGAGAGCAGAACATGCTCTGCATTTATTAGTGGACAGCTCTTCAGAGCAAAAGGAATGAGGAACTGCATCCATCCTCTGTCTTGTGCCTTCATAAGACTAGTTAGGAGCACAGGAATTGTACGTTGTAATCAGCTTCTGGAAAGCTCATGATTAAGATACTGAAGAAAGGTGAAGATGGGATCTCTTACCATGAGTGCCACATGAGCACATACACGTCCGTGTGTGTGCGTACAGACTAACGATTTATGACAAAGTACAGTAAAATAAAAAGAACAGATTTAAATTGCTTTGCTGTGTTCAGAGATCTACTCAGTTCTTGTCTAGCTATTTCAAAATTATTTGTACTCTCAAATTATTAACTGGGAAGATAGTAGCTCTTCTAACTTAGAACAGCATTCCAGGTAAACCATTCTGTTTATCAAATTATTTTTTAAATCACCCAAGGTGAGGGATGACAAGCTTATTATAGAGATATTTTTTAGCTACTCATCCAACACTTCTGATCTGGAGAGACAAATTACTGCTCAAAAACTCAGGACTGTTGAGTCTAACTTGAAGGTGCCCAAGTCCATAAAACCTGATGAGATGCATCCACAGATCTGGAGGGAACTGATGGCTGAAGTGGCTAGGCAGCTTATTTGAGAAGTGGTGACAGTCCAGTGAAGTTCCCACTCACTGGGAAAGGGAAAGCCATAAAACCCTTCTTTTAAAAAGCAGGGAAAAAGGAAGGCACAGGCAACCCTTCTTTGGTGCCTGGCAAAATCAAAGCATTTGACACTGTCCTGCATGACATTGTGTCTCTAAATTGGACAGACATGGATTTGATAGATAGACCATTTGGTAGATAAGGAACTGGATGGATGGTCACACTATAAGAGCTATCATCAATGGCTCAATGTCCAAGTGGACACCAATGACAAGTGGTGTTCCTAAGGGATCAGTATTGGGACCGCTGCTATTTAATATTTTTGTCAGCAACATGGGCAGTAGGATTGAGTGCAGCCTCAGCCAGTTTACCAATGACACCAGGATGTGTGGTGTGATTGACACATTGGAGGGGAGGGATGCCATCCAGAGGGGCCCTGACATGCTTGAGAACTGGGCCTGTGCAAACCTTATGAAGTTCAACAAGGCCAAGTGCAAGGTCCTGTATCTGGTTTGGGGTAATCCCAAGCACAGACACAGGCTGGGTGGAGAATGGATTTAGAGCAGCCCTGAGGAGAAGGACTTGACGGTGTTAGTGGATGATGCAGGAATGTGCACTTGCAGCCCAGAAAGCCAAATGTGTCTTGGGCTGCATCAAAACAGCACGGGCAGCAGGGCGAGGAGGTGATTCTCACCCTCTATTCTGCTATTGTGAGATCCCACCTGGAGTACTGTGTCCAGTTCTGGGGCATAAGAAGGACATGGATCTGTTGAAGTGAGTCCAGAGGAGACCATGAAGATGTTCAGAGGAGCACCTCTACTATGGAGACAGGTTGAGAGAGTTGGGGCTGTTCAGTTTGGAAAAGAGAAGGCTCTGGGGTGAACTTAGGGCACCTTCCAGCACTCAAAGGATGCATACAAGAGTTGAAGAGGTACTTTTTACCGGGGCATGTAGGGATAGGACAAGGGGGAATAGCTTTAAACTGACAGAGAACAGGTTTACATTGGTTATAAGCAAGAAATTCTTTGCTTTGTTGGTGGTGAGGCACTGGAACAGGTTGTCCAGAGAGGTTGTGGATTCTTCCCATCCCTGGAAGTGTTCAAGGCCAGGTTGGATGGGGCTTTGAGCAACCTCATCTAGTGGAAGGTGTCCTCCCATGGCAGAGGGGTTGGAACTGGATGATCTGTGAGGTCCCTTCCAATCCACACCTTTCTCTGATTCTATGATTACCCGAAGTAAAATATACTCAGCATTTCCCAAGACCCTGTTATATCTGATTAAAAGGCATTGTAAATAATGGTAAATTGAAATACCTAGTCTAAGGCCTTTATTAGTTTCTGGATTTATTAAAATTCATCCAACTCAGTATTGCTTTCAGTTTTTTGCTGTTCCTGCTGTGATACAGTGTTGTGTTACAATGTACTGCCCAGTTGGCAGCAGCCTGCAATCATATGATAGAGAACTAGGGGCAATCTTATTTTCACAGTGAGTTGATTTCAAACTAATGTAACTAACTCCATGATTTTTGGTTCACCTCCCAAATTACAGACACTGAAGGCCTCATTATTGAAAAAAACAGCATCTGAGAATGACTTGAAGTATGCTGACCAGAACGTTAGCTATCACAGAAAATAATTATGGGGACAAAGTTCATGATCATTTAGAGTCTGAAAATTGGAGGGAAATTATTCATACAGTGTACAGTGCTGTAAAACATGAAATAAACTACCAAATTAAAAAAAATAAATAAATATCTACGTTGAAAATTTTAAAAAAAAGATGCACACAGCAAACATTTATTATTGCTATATTATACCTAATTTGGATAAACTAGCAAGTATGTGAATATTTTTCAATAACCTCCAAAGACATAGATATCTCAGGCAGCCACAGACTAATAAATATAACTAGAGAAGTTCTGAATGCTTATTTGAGACAACAGTTTTGCAAAGTATCTGCTGCATTTGTTTAAAATGTTCTGTCTTGCTACATATTTATTTGTTTATGACAGCCACACCAGACTGTTCTGCCTTTAGCTTTGTTTACTTTTCCATCAATGCTAAACAAGACACAAGAGCAAGTAAAAATATTGAAATTCTCTTTCTCTTACATGATAAGTGTCTTGGGGTGACTTTATAATGTGTATCCCCTATCACTAACCTATGCCCACCAATCTTTTCTGTGTCTTTAAACGGAGCCTGAGAAGGACAGAAAACAAACTTTTCAAAGCAGTTGTTTCAAGGACACTGAGATACGCTCCTCTGTTTCTGCGGTACCCTTGGTTTTTTTTGGGGGGGCTATTTTTTCTCCCAGCGAGAGACGGAGGGTTGAATTTCGTTTTCCTAGGATTTTTTGGTTTTTTTGCTCTTTTCTTCTCTTCTGGACTGTTTCAACAACATCTGAACATATCAGGAGAATTTTCCCGGAGGCCCGGGGGGGGTGGCCCCTCGCCGACCAGCTCCGAGGAGGAGAGACCGCACCTACAGAGGATCTCTGAAATCTTCTCAGGTTTTCTCTCCACAGAGAGAGGGATCTCATTATTTAGCATTACTATTCCCCACCTGTGTGTTTGTTAAATAAATAGCCTGTTATCTCTTTCACTTTCCTTTGAGGAAAATTTTTCCCGAACCTGGGGGGGAGGGGGGGTTGTGACCTGACTTCTATCAGAGGGTGTTCTCCTCCAAATTTGTCCAAACTAGGACAATAAGATACATACATAAGACAATAATCCATATCTTAAATTTAAAATATAATGTGTACACAGCTACCCTTTCTTACTTTTTGGTAGAACCTTCCTCTGGGAGGAAGCAGCTGTTCTGGAAGAGGGCAAGTGCCCCCGGTAAGGGGCTGCTCAGTGCAGCAGAGAGCACAGGACATTCCAGGGATGAAGCAATAAATAGTCATGCAGGATGGTCAGACAGGGACCTGAGGCAAAAGTCAGAATGGAAGGAAATTTAGCAATAAGGGCTACCCACAGGGCTTCAAAAGGGAACGGAAGTTATTCGGGGAGGCCCAGGAAGAAGAAACACTTCAGAATAGAGTCTGATGTTTGGCTAAACCACCTAGGATGGTTCTCACAGGTAAATGATTTTCAAGCGCATCGGGTTTTAGGACGTTGGTTCCGAGAACACCAACACTTCTCATCTTCCCCTCTTCATCCTCCCACATCAAATAAATAAATCAATCCCCAGGTGCTCCCTGAGGTGTGACTTTGGGGAAAGGCCCATGAATTCTGTAACAAGTATACATGGTGACAGGATATGCTACAGAACGTTTGTTTTGAAGCTTAACTTTTTTTTTTTTTTAATCAGGTAGAAAAGAATCAGTACAGTTAGCTCAGTATTAGTATCTTACATTTTTTATATTATGTATTTTAATAAATATTTATAAATTATCATTTTCAATGTTACTTCAAATTAATATGCTGATATTGCACAGCTCTTTTTTAGTGTGGCAGTACATTTTTCACCACTGAATGTGAAAAATGGGTTCTAGATTAATGGTATGGCTAAATATTTTTCTCACATATCTAAAAGTTAGTTAAATGTAGAACTCACTTCAACAGGAAGCTACAGAAATCACAGATATAAATTCGTTAATAATGACAAACTCTTTACTAAGTAGTTTATCAGTACCTGTTCAGCATCGTGATCCAAATGTGTACTCCAACTCTGCATGTTCCTTAACTTGAAACTACTACAAAGAGAGGGGTTCTTGTAAAAGAAACATCGTGTAACTGCTTTGCTTTTGATAAGATTTCCTTAAGCTGATATCTCTGATACCTGGTACAAGACTGGAGCCTGTGTAATGTATTTTGGGGAGAGAAGCAGCAGCAGGATTTTGACAAATAGAGATGTTGGCAATTAGAAAGGTGTGGGCAGAGGACTGCACTTATGTTAGGGGTTAACAGATGCAGAAAAAGATGACCTAGCATTAGAGATGGAGAGATTTCATTGCAAAGGGAATTATGAAATAAGTTTTCAATGTTTTGTTTAACATCTCTTTTCTCTGATGGTTCTTTTCTGTCTGTTGATTCTGAACTGATTTTATGTCCAGTAGCCCACTTTCTGAGATGCATCTCTGCTCTTAGCAGTACATCCTGCTCTTGCAAGTATGGTCCAAGAGTTCTGATTCACTGCTGTTTTCTCAAACCAAATCATATTAAAAAGTATTACCTCTGAAATAAAGACTATTATACAAAGTCATCATGTCTCACAGTGCAGTTTAATTACACGAAGATAACTACTTATGTATCCACCAAGTTGTGCGTACATTTTGTCCATAAGCAAGTAAACAGTCTGCTTATTCTCCATCTACCCTTCCCACCATTTTTTCATAGAAATACACTCATATCACAGCATTGAAGTGCGTTATTAATCATACAGATCTGTATGACAAACATTAATAATAAAAATAATGACACAGATGACAAGCTGAGTAAGACAATCTGGTGTCAAACAAAAAGGTTAGGTAGCATCTTGTTTGCTTTGATGTGTGCTGCTTAAACTAAGAATTCCATTATTAATAAATCTGCTAACCTAGCTGCAATTTGCGGCCTTTCCCTCTGTTTTTATTTCATGATTTGCTATTATTTCTACAGTTGTGTTCCAATTTCTCCATGTCACCATTATAATATTTTAGCTAAGAACAATCACTTGCAGATCAAATAAGCAAACAAAGCCCTGTTGGAACATCTCAAGAGCGCATGACCAGCATGACTTCACAGGAATTATTTTGTGTATGTAAAAGTTCTGCCTTGAGCTAAGTGGCAGAGGAAAGCTATGTTTAGGACATTTGCAGAAAATGAAATGCTTCTAAGTTTTGTCATTCCTATCCTTCTAAACACCCATTATTTACTTGAAGCTTATATTTCTCAGGTCCAGAATGTCAACCTTTTATTTGCTTGAGCAAATGCCTCACTTAAGAAGAACAACTGGAACAGCTTCAGTGGGAAGCAGCCTACTGGAGTGAAACTTGGCCTCATGCCATTTAGCTTTAGACATTTCATTTAGGTGCCTGAACTTAAATATTTCTTTTCTTGACTCTTGCTAGCCAGGTTCCCAGCCTGAATCACCCTGTGACAGCTTCTTTGTATTTTCATTGACATGAAAGGAAATGCAAGCAAATAGACAAGTATTTAGCTATCAAATGTAGGATCTAAAGTTAGGTATTGCACACACTCCCCAGTTGTGACTGTATTATACAACATCAGAGATGATGTTACATAAATGGTATTTTCTTTGCAATTCATTCCATGGGCATAAGAAATTGAAGAGTAATAAATGCTCTCATTAATGAAAAGACTGAATTATAATTTATTTGGTTTGACACTAAGAATGGTGATCTGCACACAAGAAATCATTACATTTTATAAAGAAGAAAAATTGCATTTTTTAGTAAAGAAAGTACATTTTGTTTTATCTATATTCTTAGGGGCATTTTAAAAAAATGAATGAGAGATGAAAGATAATACACATATAAAAATGCCATATTCATATAATTATATATAGCACACTAAAGAAGCAAGACAATCTATAGTCATTTTGTAAGTGATAAAATCATCCACGCTCATTGTTTGCTGTTGAGCATCAAGAATCTCACCCTTTTCCAACTGCAGTGTGTTGCAGCAGCTTCGTTTAATCACAGAGCCTTGAAGCAGCTCCCGTCTGCCAATCCTTGCAGCCGCATTGCTGCTTTCAGCTCCCCATCTAACAGACAAGTACGTCTCAGTGTGCAAAAACTGCACCAAGGGAACACAGAAGGGAGAAGGGAAATCGTTCCTTCAAAAGGCCTGGCAGAACATAAAGCATACAGCTAGAGATGTAGATATAGACTCAAATTCCTTCTAATTATATTTTTTCTACTGTTGATTTTTGTGAAATATATACGGAAATATATTCTGAGCAAGTATTGAGCATAAAAGAGAGAGGGGAAAATGCAAACCCCAAAATGGTATTCTGCATTTGAATTGGTGTCTGCAAAACAGGAGATCGTGCTAAATTAAAAAAAAAACAAACAAAAACTCATTACCAGTAAGCCACCTGCTGAGATAGTGAGTCCTCTCAGAGACTACTGTGTCTTTTAATATTGAATTTTCTACTCTGGAGCAAAGGAGGGAGAGAAAAAAGGAGATGAGGATCCTCGATTTCATTAGATTTTGAATTTCCCTCTGGAGATGCCTATCTATCTCCCTTGACAAGATTAGAGTCTTAGGGCCTCTCCTGGCTTCTTTCAAAGGTATAAGCAGAATGTTTAGGAGATTCAAAGCCTAAAGGAGACCCATGCAAGCCATGGAAGACTGTAAAAGGAGCAGATACCCACATTGTTATGCTATTCATTCATAAGCTAAGAATTCTTATATTTACGCTGTTCATTCTGATGGTGAAGTAAAAAATATACACTTTCAATAGAAAACTTTGGGTCAGACCCCAACTTTTTCTACATTGCTGTAGCTCCATTATGAGCATCATGTTATTTAGGTTAAAAAAATCATCTGAAGTTGCAACAATTAGTTGGCAACAATTAGTTTCATTGGAAGAATCCAAAGAACTGTATAGGAAGAAAATGGAAAATTCTACCATTATCTATCTTGAGAAGCAAGTGTAGTGAACGTAATTCTCCACAGCCTAAAACACAATATCATTTGCATAGATTAAAGGTGAATGTTAAGTGGCTGAAAATGCCAGTGAACTGAACTGGTAAACTTTTACACCCAGCTTACAAAAGCCTTCAGGAATTGCATGCAGTGTAGGATAGCACAGTGTAAGATGTCATAATAGCACACTCACTGGTAATGTCATTAGTACCTTTCTAGTGATAACCCCATGAATAGAATAAGAGGTAACTCTTATTAAGTTGTTGATCTACACCAAAATGAAGCTTCTTCATGGGCATTTTTGACAAAGCACTAATAATATGAGTGGAGAAGTTTTATATGTATATAAACTTTTCAAATGGAATTTTGTATTCCTCTGTTTCTGTGTTGTAGTACATGTAAAATTTAGCCAGTTTTCTAGAATAATACTGTAGAATACCTCTTTTTTTGGATGAGCATCATGTTTTCAAATGTATTTGAAAACACACTCTAAGTAACCTCATTTGAAATGGAATTACCTAAATGCAGACAGGGAAAGTCTTACATGAAGACACACTACATACTATCTTCTCCTTAATCTACACCTTTTTTGTAGCTGATGGGAATTCTGCCACTGAATTAGATAAAACATACTATGACATAGAAATTCCTATTTAAATGTGTTTTAGCCACTTTTTTTTTGTATTTAATTCAACCTATAATTTCTGCTTTTTGAGGGTAGGCAAATGTTCAGCTTTTTGCCAAAGATGACCCTGAATGACAAGGAAAGGGGCATCATCTTTAAGTCCCAGTCAGCCAGCAAAAATTCAAGCCTAAGGTAGCTTTCTACCAGCTGCCAGAGATATTGCTACCTGGGCAGTTTTGGAAGAAGACAGCAAAACCCAGCTAAGACAGCAAGTAAATACCTGAGTTTAGAGCCACCACAGAGCTCTGCACTCCCATGCTGCTGCCACTAGAAGAGTTACGAAGATGAGATGAAGTCATGTAGTAACTGCAATATGGACAAAATCAAAATAGGTCACACAGAATTAATGTTGCACTGTGATGGTAAGAGACAAACTTACAAAGAGCTGAGCAAGAGAGAAGATATGAGGGAACAATGTGCTTAAAACTTAGAAGCAGATGTTACAGCACTCTAACTTTCATTATGCTAGAGATGATTATTAATGATCTGGCAGGCCAAGAAAGCAATGAGGTAGCAAAATATGAAGATGACAGACAATAATTTAATCAGAACAAATAAAACATGAATTTCAGAGATACCCAGTGAAGTGTATCACATCCTGTTTCTTTCTGCTAAGCCTGGAATGCAACTTAATTTTTAGCATTTTCAGGTTGTATTTTTACGCATCTAGAAAATCAAAACATGAACTGAAGACAGGGGTGCACTGGGAAATTAAAAAAAAAAAAAGGCATAAAATCATAAAATTGCTGCCTTACACAAAAAAAGTAATTCTGGGAGAAAAATTGATCCATTTTGCCAATCACACAAAGACAACTTATGAATTCAGTTGTCTACACTAGCAAACTGAAAATGCTGTCACTTCCTGTACATTTGTACACATCAGCCTGTGTTATAATTTAATTCTTTGGACATTTCAACAGTAAATGAAGAATTATTTCCATCTATCACTTATTACACAATCTTCCTGCTTTTATCTTGCTTTCTGAAATAATGAGCAGATAGTTAAAAACAGGCACGGCATAATTTACTCTTTTTATGTATGTCATTATTTTGCCTTCCTTTCACCTCCTTGCTGTATCCATCTGCTTTCTGCAGTGTTGTGCTTAGGACATGCTAAATATGCTTAATTTATGTAAACAGTCAGTGACAGAACTTGCCATGCATGAAAGTATACACTAATGTAATGTCTCTGCCTTAAAAAGGACCTACAGTTAGTTACACGCTGTGCAATGTCTTGTGAAGGAGCCCTGATTTTTTACTCCTGTCACAACAGCAACTACTACAAAAACAGTGACAAAAGCGAGGGCAGGGCAGCATCAGCTGGGTTTTATACCGAAGGGCAAGGTGAGTTGAATTTCACATGGAAGGGCTGAACGATGTTTTAAAGCTAAACTGTGTAACGTTAACTTCCACGATAGTATAAGCTTGTGGACAAGAGCCACGGTGGAAGCGTGGGTTGCAATGGAAGGTGACGCCTACACACACGTGTGACAGCTACAGGAGGCTCCGTGCGTGGGGCACCAGTGCCATCACCTTGTACATGAAAGGAGCCATGGGGATCAGCCCAGGCAACTGGACACAGGACGACATAGTGTTAAGCTGTGCCAGGGGATGTTTAGGTTGGACATTAGGAAGAAAATCTCCACAGAAAGGGTGATCAAATTTCAGAATGGACTAGTCAGGGAGGTGGTGGAGTCACCATCCCTGGAGGTGTTAAAGAAAAGACGACGTGGCGCTCAGTGCCATGGTCTGGTTGACAGGTGATGTTTGGTCAAAGGTTGGACTCTATGATCTCAGAGGTCTTTTCCAACCTAACTGATTCTGTGATTCTGTGATCGCCCCGCGCCCCCCGCACTGCCGGCGCTGTCCCCGCACCCAGGGCGCACCATGGTTCCACGAGCGGAGCGAAGGAGCCGCCGAGCGAAGCGCAGCCCGCCGGGCAAGGCACGGACGACGCCGGGAACAGGGAGCCTGCGCTCCACTGCGAGTGCCGCCGAGGCCACCCGGCCGAGGCGGCCGCGGTGCCAGCGCCGACCCCCGCAGGGCTCTGCCCCTCCGCCCGCGCCCCCCGCGG
>VZTI01005431.1:1945742-2064817 GCA_013397865.1 Struthidea cinerea | reverse complement strand
CGGGAGTGTCCCCACCCCCCGGAGTCCTCCGCTCTCCCCACTGCCCCCACAGGGGAACGCCTCCGTCCTCCCACCCCAGCCGGGCGGTCCCTTTCCTGCACGAAGCTACTTTCAAGGTTCCCCCCACCCCAGCTTCGCATCCTGTCCCCAGATGCCATGAGCCTTTCCTCTGCTGGCTGTTCCCCCGGCAGCTCCCTGACTTGCCCCAGCCCGGGCTGGCTGCTCCGGCCTCTGGCGTGCGGAGAAATCGTCGGAGATTGGGAGGGAAAGGAGAAGGGGGGCTTGATCTTACGCAACTGCAGACCCTCCACTTCCCCGCCCCTGGAGGAGCCTGTTCAGGGGCTTTTCGGAGGTGGGACGGAGCTCTCCGCCTTCCTCGGGTGAGGAGCAGCTGGAGCCGGAGCGGGCGGAGCTCCCGCCGCTGCGCAGGTACCGCGCTCCCGAGCCCCGCACGACCCGGAGCAGTGCAGCAAGGCGGGTAGGGGGCTTACCTGCACCGCCAGGCTTTTCGGCTGACAAGGAAACGTGCAGATAACAGGGTGATGAAAACACCTGCCCATTTCATTAAAATTGAAAGGTGATTACTTGGGCATTAGTGCCTCAGCCAATTATCAAAAGGCCAAATATATGAATAAATTCCGTGTTCTTGTACAGAAGATGTTAATGTAACAGATGGGTTTAAGAGATACTTCTCCCAACAATTCTGCTGGCAAAATATTTTTAGCAATTTTTTATTAGTGTGCCTGTGGATAGCCATTCTCTTCCTTTATACATTGGAAAGTTCAGATCTCAGAGATATCACCATCTCTTTATGAAGAGTGAAAAGGTGTGCATATTTTATAACCAGAATATATGCAACAGATTCATCACAGAGAAAAACAAGTGTATGGGGAAGCTCAGTCTTTGTAAATACATAATCACTGTCCCTTTCAGAATGTGTGCTTACTAGTAGTTGTTTCTGTGACACATTTTCAGAGTCATTAGTTTTCACTACTACCCTATTACTTGACGGAGTGTCTTTCCTTTTTAAAGTTCATTTAAGAGCATCAGTTCGCTTGAAAGATCTTCTAGTACAGTGTTAAAGCAGCACAATCCATTTCAGGTTTGTGGACTGCAATCAATTCTAATTAAAACTTTAATTATGTTTTTCTCCATTCAAACAAAGCATGAAGTAGTCTGGGCTAATGTTGCTGTCAAAGAAAAGTAAGGAAACGTGTTCTTCATCTTGGTTATGTATTATCCCTGCATTTTAATTAAGGACTGAATCCTTTATCTTGTTATTTAGCCACAAACTTTTGTGACATAGGGCTGCAATATTTAACCAGTTTTCTAGATTGTCCTGTCTTCTTGCCCCATACAAAAGTATATCTGCACACAGAATTACACCACTGATTTTTCAACGTGCTCCTTGTTCTGGAACATCCAGCTATTGCCAGCACATCAGCTGTGTCGTCAGGCAACATCTACTCCGGAGTATCACAGCGTTATGTAACCCACAACACAGAGCAAATGCCTGAGATTTCTCCGCTGCTGTCGGTCCCGTTGTGCGGTTCCCTGTGTGCGTTCCCCTGGTGTATTGTGCCAGAAGAGTCATAGCTAACACAACCCCACAGCACCAGGGTTGGGAGGAAAACTGTGCTCTGGCCAGAATGATGAGGCCGAGTCCACCCGGGATGTGGTGGGGCAGGGTAGGGCAGAACAGAGCAGAGGAAATCAGGCTGGCTGTGCAGGGTGGAAGCGGTGCAATGCTGCTGGCTTTGGTGCTGTTTGGAAGAGGCACCACGTGTCCCAGGGTGCGACATCCTGCTGACTGCAGCATGTCTGGGGTCTGGGGGGATCCCGACGTGCGTTCCAGCAGGGTCCTGCTGGGGGGCCGCAGCACCATTGTGGTGCTACAGGCCCCTTGACTTTTCTTTCCGTCTATGCACTCAGAATAGCTGCAGGAAGGCTCTAAATCTAAGAATATAGGTCCCCTTAACAAACACATGAACATGGTGAACTTTGTTGTGGGTGATTCTGTAATTGTTTACGTTTCAAGCTGTTGTCCTGCTTCTGTTTTTCAGTTTTGGAATTGTGATGTTATGTCTGTCTGCACAATGGATTCCTAAGCTTTTTTGTATTGTATCTGTGCCGCATGCTCTCATTTTAGGTATACAGTTCTGTCAACTTTTGCAGATTCCCGTAGACTTCCAGAATTTTATGTCACTTGGCCAAAAAGTGCTGGCTCATCCTCTAATTGTGAATCAAATAGCAATATACACTAATTGAAGATAGAGTTAGAAAATTTAAAATACGGTAGACAGATTTGGTTTTAAAGTCCTCGGAATTGAAACACAAAGCACTTACCCTGAGCAGCTGTGCTCCTTGTCTGTGATGTTAAACATTGTCAGCACCGGTCTTCATCCTTTCGTTTTCAATAAGTATTGTTTAACAGTGTGCATTGGGGCTAAATACTCTTTGTCATTGGAGTGGTCTGTAAAGAAGCTTGTTTCCAGGTGGGCTTGATTGCCCAGGGGTTCTTTGTTTTCCTTTAATTTTGTCTTACATTAATAGAGAAAAGTGACTGTGATCTTCCTGCCTTCTCATGCCTAATTTTGATTCAGACTACTCTGTAATGAGCCTAGACCATTTCATCTGTCCCCATTTTCTTTTGGGTCACTATTACCTGCATTTGCACACCTTTTGCCATTCTCTACATCTCTGGGATTTTTTTTCTTCCTTCGGAGAGTAGTTTTGTTCCTTCTTTTTGTGTGCGTTCGTTGCTTCTTTGGATCACTTTCCACCTTACCAATTATCTTCTTTGCTGTTTATTTCTTTCTTGGGAAAGACCATGGTTTACTCCATGGTTTCTCCCCATGGCATCACTGAAAGCGCTGTGTGGTGCAGGAACGCAGCACCAACGGGGAAGGCTGTGAGCATTTGCTGTGCTGGAAGGTGTAAGGATCCACATGGGCTCCCATCGCAGGGCGGCGCTTTCTTACCTCAGCTCCAACTGCTTGTCTTTATTCATAGCGAGAGGATCTTGTCTTTTGAATTTTATACTATTGGTCTGAGAGTAATAGCTATAAACCTTTTCAAAGGAAACTAAACAGATGATAAAAGGATACTTGTTCATGGAATACAAAATCTCGGGGTAGTGCTACAAATCCATATTGCTTTTTAAGTTACAAAGTGTGAAGAATATATATATATATTCTTTTTTAACTATGTGGATGTTATCCACAGGGTCTCTGCTTTCAAGAGCTTTTCCACATTTGGATGTGAATGTGACTCAAAGGACAGTAATACACATGTAGGAAATTAAGGCAGATTATTAGAGATGGTCTCATAGATGAAAGTTGAAAAAGTAAGTAGTTTCAAGGAGACAGTTGAAGGCAAAAAAGATAAAAATCACTTGATAGACGTGTTTATAAAAATATCAAGCTGTTTTTCTTTGTGATTATTCCCCTGAGGAAAGTAAGGAACAGAATATGTTCTGTAAAATAAATTGTAAAACCACAGCTAATTGAAATAAATGGTGCTCCTTGGGAGTGAAAGGACAACTGCATCTTTTGTTGGACTAAGCATGATGTGTTCTAAAATTATGATATCAAGGACGAAGGAATAAGCATTACAGATACTATTGAAGATTTTCTCCCTGAAATAAACCCCATGAAGCCATATTTTCAATCCCAGACTGTAAAAATTTAATGGTATATATTATAACTTTCTCAGTTTCACTCTTCTGAAAAAGCAGGAGTTTGCTACGAGTTTGTCAACAACCTACAAGCTTTGAAGTAATGAGAAGTGGTAATTTGAGATTACTAAGTGAATCTTTCAAGATAATTATAATAAAATAATTTCTTAATAGGAAGATAAAGAATTTTAAAATCACTTTGTCATCACAAAGCCATTTGAGGAAGACTATCTACACAATCCACATCAAAAAAGTCTGAATTGATGTGCAGGAAAAAAGATGTAATGGTGATTCTTATAGCTTTTACACTAATGTATATATGAGATACTAAACTTTTTGGTTAAAATGGCCTTTAATCCCTTTTGGCTTAAAGTAGTTTTAATTTTAAATAATTGATGATTTCAGAGAAGCATCATTGTTTTTATGCAGCACTATTAAATACCAGAAAAAATCATTTTTCTTATTTCTTCTTCACTAACTTAGACTTTCTCAAAGTTGTAAAAACTGAGATCCATAATGGTAAGACTTACAAGTGGTGTTGAAAATTTTTTTTTGGTCCTGTCAAGGTATTTTCATACAGTACTTAGGCATAAAAAATAGTATAGTTTTGTTTTAAGTCCTAATGAGTCAAATCAAACAACATAATAACAACCAATGGGATCGCTTTGGTTGTTCAGGCTTTGACTGTACGAGTCAAAATGTATACTCAAGAAGAAAAGAAGTTGTGACAGTAATTTATAGAGTTTTTAGACTAATAAATATAAGGCTCTAAAACTTTTGATGAAAATTACTTTTATTGGTTTTAACTTCAAGGTAAATAGAAGGCTGTATGTTAGAGATGAAAGCTCTTAGATTCGTAAATGTTTAAATCTGCAAGAGAGATTAATGAACATTTTAATCATGTCTAGCAGAGGCCACAACATTTGAGTCAGTGATGCCTCTACTCTCCTGTTCATGAAACACATACACATATTTTGGGGGAGAATACAAAATCAGACTTGATTTAAAGACCGTGGAGAATGGAAAATGTAGCTCTGTTCTCTCTGAGCTTTTTTTAGTAATTAATTATCCTTGGTCTTAAAATGTCTTGGTTCTGGACTTCACTACAAGTTCTTGAACCAATCAATCCCCAAAGTAGTTGAAAAAAAAATCTTAAATAGATCAACTGTTTAGCCAGGTGTGTGTAGAGTACCTATGACTAGATTTTAATATCTAAAAATAATTTCACAAAGATAATATGTTACTGATTTTTTAAAATTAAAGTTTAGTGTTCCATTTAATATAAAACATTTTTACTCAAAAGTAGATGTTAACTCATTCGCTGCAAGATGGAATCAAATAGCAGTGAGGAGACGTGAATATGATCCTTTCCGTGGACTGCATTTGAGAGTATATGTGATTTAACTAGACTTTATTCAGAATGGAGTAGTCTAAAATTAGAAAATCTTGTTTATAAAAGCTCTTACAATACAGCATATTTCTCTGTACTCTTATCTGCTATATTTAGAAATGCGAAGTAACTGAAGACTTTTAGAGAATGAAATCTGAGACATTAGTTAGTAGTTAGAATTAAAATGCTTCAGTTTTTTAGTAGTTGGTATATGTAGAGGAAAAAGTTAAGATTTTCTAAAGTTAGTGGAAGTGAACATTTTAACAAGCTTTTAGCACTGAAAATAAAATCAGCTTGTATAATGAATAATGCTGCAAAAAGTTGTTTGTGCAAGTATTAACGTCCAGTATTAATATCCACTCAATTTCATTACAGTCGATGTTCTTTCATTACACCAGAATATATACTGTACTTCTTAAGCAGTCATTTTTCCTTTCAAGTATACTTTTTTAAATCATTCAAATGAATACCAACATTAATGAACGTTGTTGAAATTCGTGTTTTGAATGGCATAGAAGGCTTTCTGTTTGGAAGTTTCATAGCCTGAAAAGGGATTTTAGTTTGATGCATGAAACATGTGATGATACTGATGATTTTTGCGAACCAGACTGCCTTATACAAAAGGACTGCATCTTCAAATGTCCAACAAACTTTGACCTTGTATTTTTCACCTCTTTTTTTTTTTCTGATTGTGCTTTTGTTGTTGTGTTGGGGGTTTTTTGTTTGTTTTTTTTTTAATCTGGCTTGGAAATGTCTCATCAACCACAAGTAAGGTTGAACAATGTGCTACAAAGAGCTCCAGTGGACTTGGAATCTGGTCCCTGCCATCCATGCAGAATGAGAAAATTTAGAAGAATAGTGTGGAATCAGTATGTTACATGTTTAACCTTGTTAAAACTTTATATCATTCATCGTTAAATAAAGAGAGTCAAATAAACACAAACTGTTTTTTCCATATGCATAAATATTCTTGCCTCCTTCTGTCAGTGAAATCCTAACAATACACCAGTATTATTGAAATGCCAAAGTGCTTAACAGAAGTAACTTCTAAGACTCCATTTTCCTCCTTAGGTATGGTAAGAAGACCACAAAGTAGCCTTGATTATTCTTCATAAATAGGTTTTGTTTGCAAGAGTTGTCCCCCACACTGGGTGAGTTAGCTATTTAGTTCAGTGGCTATTGTTTGCTCGTTTTAATTCCTGCTTGGGAAAATAGGATGGTTGGAAGGGTTTATGATGTTTTTACATTTTTCTCAAGTGTCTGCCACAAAGAGGTGCTACTGGAACACAGATCAGTAAGTAACACTTTTTTCTACGTGGTTTAAGAGGTGAACATTACTCAATCAGGTTTCCCACTCTGTGGGAAATATACGAGAATGTAATCCTGAAGTGACACAAGTACTAACTGCCTCATGTCTTATCTTATCCTTAGCTTTTACTGATCCCTTTTTTCCTCCCTCTCTGGCTCTGCTTCCTGTCTTTGATTCTGCTCCAAAGGTCTCCTGTTGCCTGAGAGCCTCCCTCTCCCTGACGATACTGGCTATGCGTGTTTAACCATGCTGGATGCCTCCTTCATCTTGCATTTTAGCTGTGGTTTTGTGTTTGTTGTTTAAACTGTGAGGTTTATGAAACAAGGATCTGGCCTTTGCATGTGTTCTAGAAAGTGCAGCTGTATGTACAGTGCTATAAGGGCAAATACTTTTATTAAAATTCTAACATACAAGATGTATACTGTACCTACAACCTGTGCAGAAAGATGTGGTGCATGTACAGGGATTTCATAGAGTGACTTTGAGCCAATCCATGTCTGATAGCAGCCACTGGGTTTGCCTCCTGCAGAGCTAATTAGGATACATTCATACACATTCTGCTTCCCCCCCAGTGGGGCTGTTCACAGTGGCAAAGCCAGAGAGTTGGAAGCTGGCAGAAGCACACACTGTTCTCCAGCTATTAGGCTGTAGTGCAGATACATCCTAGAATATGTCCTAAACAGCTGGGTTTGTATCTAGATATCTCTAGATATGTACCAGGTGTCTGTTATTTTCAAAGAGAAGTCTGTAAGAAGTCACAGTACAACGTAAACAGATGTTGCGTACCGCTGTGTTCTTTCTGTGTGTCTGTCTGCTTTTTCTGTTGAGTCGCTCTCTTCAGTGCCTTAACGCTGTATCGTAGTGCAAGACCCAAGATGTTCTTGTAAATCTGCAGAGTAGAAACACAGCTTATGTATTTATTTTTCCTTTTTTTTTTTGGTTTTTTCCTGGATTGTGGAATGTTGGGGTAGGAAGATTCAATGTAGGAGACCGAAAATGTTACAATAATTTAGCAAAAAATTCCTGCACAGTGCTATAAATAGTTCTTTTGTATGTACCTATCATCTAATGCCATAACATCTACATTGTCAATTTGCTTAACAAAATCTATCAGTGCAAGTCCTTCAGTTACAAAGCAGTTTGCTTTCTTTAGATGAGAATGAGCTAGAGAACTGTTGGCTATTTACTTCTATTGTTTGTGAGATATATTATTTTAGATTATTACCTCCTTCAAATATTTGTAACCAAGTGTATATTTTTTTAATATTGTGCAGCTATAAATAAATGGAAACAATGTAACAAGGTTCGGAATTGTTGCATGAGAAATCCTTGGTAAATATAAAATACAAGAGTAATTTTTATTTCAAGTGTCAAACGGGTCCTATCATTACTTTGTATTGCTGTTTTAATGTTGGTGAAATACAGCTAGTCAATTTAAAATAAAAAAATAACCCTGGAACTTTGTGTGCTTCTAATATATGAAAAATAACTGTCTGACTATGACTTGAGTTTTAGTGGGTGTCTTGCATTGCACAGTCGGCTGAGGAGGAGACAGAGATATTTTTAAAATTGCTCTTTCTTCCATATAAATTGCAAGGTCTTGCAATATGTGACTCATTTCAGCTGCTAGCATCTCCCTGTTGCCAACAGGAGTGTATTAGTGAAGACCAATAACAATATATCAACGTCAGCTCATCTCCAGATAAAAGAAAGAGTTCATGAAATGTTCAAGGTTGTTCTGGTGTTATATGTAACAGAGATAGCTGGAGATTGTAATTCTTGTATTGCCCAGTAAACCAAACCATTTACTGTTGACAGCATTGATATATTCAGAAGGTCATCAACATCTGAAGCTGTGTGAGACAACTAACATATTCCCTTATTTTTGCAACTATGCATTTTGTCACTCAGTAACTTACAAGATTCTCAATTCTACGAAGACCTACCGAAGACCAGCTTGCAGTCATTTCAGTCTTGTACTTCTGCTTTCCTTTGAAAATACCTTCAAGAAGACTGCAGAAATTAGCATTTTTGGTTTGTTCTGAATGAACAGTTAGGGTATTGCTCTGGACACTTGACTATTGAGGTACTCTTGCATAGACATTGAATCTGTGAGAAAGAAACAAAAAAAAAAAAAGGTAGCAAATTCATTCAACTTATTGGAGCAAAGTCACTGTCTGACAATTGTGCTATGCTAGTTTGCCATGCAACAAAAACTAAATTACAGTAAAAGTGATTAGACGTGGTTGTACAGTGAAAAGAAATGTGTGCCATCAGTGGGCAGTGGCATTAGTGGCGCTGTTGACAATCACTGACATCAGGAAACCTTTAGGATCACATGGAAAGATGGCTTGATTGTCATTATTAAAAATTCCAAGAGTTAAATGTGAAATGGAGATTTCTGGATCCATCCCATCCTGAAGTAGCTGGACCAAAGTCCAAGGCCATACAAATATAAGGACTCATTCAGTGAGCTGATCTGTCTGATCCCTACTGGAAAAAATTGGATCAAGGAATGGATTTGAATAGTGCAAAGTACATACTGAACTACCAAAACACGTCTGTGAGTGACTAGATTTAAATACATGGGGAAATCTGTTGCTTTGAACACACAGAGTTGACTAGAAATGTAGGTGTAAGTGTTTAGCAAGCTCATAGTCTAAGGAAGATGAGACTCAGGGAAAAGGAGAAGGTGTGATCATGAATCGTGTCAGATGTAGGCAGGATCAGATCTGTGAGGATTTCAGTGCTAGGGAGATTAATTTTAAATTAATCAAAAAGGAGTAGGGGAGCGAGGAAAAGGAGTAGCATAACATTTGAAGATAGCGGAAGGCAAAGGTGTCCACATCTAGGAAAAGACTGAGGAGTGGAGTCTCTCACAAAAAGGGTGATTAATATGAAAAGTATTAACAGATAAATCACTTTTTGTGATTTTTTAGGAGTTGTGAGAGAACTTTGCAGGGAAAATTTGAATTTGCGGGAAACATTTAATTTAATGATAAATCCACCTGATTCTTGCCACTTTTCTCTGAACTGCTTCTTCAGATGTAATGACAGACAAGCTGTATCAGAACTGTACTAGGGCAGCAGCATCTGAGTTAGGTGCTCAGAGGAAGACCCTACTGAGCTGCCAATGACCACCTGAGCTGAGCTAACTTTTACTGTGTGTCAGATGGGTGATAGATGTAGCTGTTGGAGAAGGGGCAAGAGAATTGAGATGGTTTTAAGTCACATACAAGTCCTAAAAATGACCACAGAAACACCCCCCAGTGCAGCCTCTCTCTGGCAGTGAGCTCTGTGTGGGTGCAGGGGAATTTGCTCATCCAAAGGCATTTGTGACATGAAACTAAGTGGGGAGAAGGATTCAAAAATAAAATGTGAAGTATTTGCATAAAACTTTATATGTTCTTTCATCATATGATTCATTGATCTTATGACTGAACAGATGCTCTTAAAAATTCTGCTTTTCTGAAGTAAAAACCTGTTTGGAGAGCTGATTTTGAAGTATTTATGTGATAAGTTGCTCATTGTTTTGCATTTGTATTTATGTGCCATGTAATTTTTCACTGCTGATGTCAGTTTTGAATGGGATATGACAACTACAATATTGGCAAATTTATAGAATTTAAGATGATTTCGTTCACTTCACATCATCACATGATGATGCAGAAGGCAGAAACATACCTTGTCCAAGAGCTTTTATAAAATTGATGGCAAAGCAGAGGATGGAATCCCAAACCCTTATTCTCAGAGAACTGTAGACCCTATTTTACCCATGTGCTTGACCACAGTGCTATAAATGAAGTTCTTGTTATGGGAGGAGCTGAGTTAGCACTTATAAATTGAAAGAGGTTGTACAAAGCCTCAAAGATTTTGTAGCTGTTACAAGTCAAAGTGGAAAAACATTTGGCAAATGTGTAAATTTTTCACCTCTTAAGTATTTCAGTGCCATACATCAGTTAACACAAATCTCTGCCTCAAAAGAGTTGTCCAGACAGTTGTGATACCATTCCCATATTGATGATTGTCTTGTGTCAGAGAGACAAGAAGTACAAGATTTGCTGAGGGAGTGACCACATCTGGGGTTTTAAAAGAATGAAGATTCAGGACTAGAAATTTGGATGAAAGCAGTGTCTCATTGGACTTTTGGTGTGGCACTGGTCTACCTTGAGTGAAATATGATGTCTGATTGCCCCAGCACCAGGCGATGTACATTCCTGGCAGCAGGAAGGGGAACATGGCACCAGCTTGAGCTGAGCTCTCCATCCAGCCCAACCCAGCCTTTCCTGGCAGGGCTCTGTGGTCACATCTGCGAGAAAGGGAGGTTTTCCCTGCTGCCTCACTTTCCTTTTTTTTTTTTTTTGTGGTTTACCTCACCCAAATGACCCTTTTTTCTTTTTCTGGGTGAAGAGGCATGACCAGTTTTTTCTTATCTACCTTGCATATGGCCACACAAATCCTGGGATATAGACAAGACATTAGGCAAGGAGTTCTTTCCAAAAATGAATATGGTTCTTTGGACAGTGTAACCTTTTTTGGCAGCAGAACTGGATTGTGTCAGATGAAAATCGGTGTGTAATCATCCCATGGTGCAATGGTCCTTGTCTGCCTGTGATCTGTTCCTGAGGCTTGTCTTTCCTCTTGGCTCTCTGAGATACTTGGTAGGAAGTTAAACATTGCAGTTTAGTAATATTGGCAAACCTTATAAATTCTTACAGGAGAAAGTGATTGTGTGTAGTTGATGAGCTAAAAATCTAACAGAAGTACTAAGTCATTAATAATAGGCAATAAAAGTAATAAATACTGTATAACTTAAATTTAAATCATTAGTATCAGCACCAGTCTAATTTTGGAATATTTATAAAGTGGAAATAAGAAGGTATTTACATGTCTCCCAGTTTCCCATGTTTTTGCTGGTGAGATCTGTCAGGTGGTGTGATAACGATGATCCACTTGGACTAAAGCTGAGGAAGAATGAACTGCAGAGCATGGACTGGGCTCAATTAAGTAGATAGTGAGGAGGTCCACCTCTCCATTATCTCTGGGTTTTAATTACATTGGATTAATTACATCATTATATTGTATTTACATACAATTCTTATGTCAGTTTTAATTATTAGTTTAGCCATAGTCCCTGAAATATGTTTCCTTTTTAGGCTTTTGCATAAAAAAATACAGGTGTCAACATGCTCATTGCACATGCACACAAGGTTGTCAAAGTACTATGAAAAAATAAAGTCCGACCAGTTTCTCATTTGGATTTGAAGTTATCCTTTAGAAAGAAGCATGAGACTGACCCCTGCGCTTTCTACACTACAGCTAAATGGCAAAGCTCTCCTATAATGTACAGCCAAATTCCATTTTAGACAGGCTTTGTAGCTTTTCCCCTTGGACATGTGAAGCATTATCTGGAAATCACTTTGAGTGTGAATGAACAGAAATGTGAAGATTTCTCAGTCCAGTGCAGAGAACAGGCATAACCAGTTAGATTCTGCTAATCCACAGGCTGGGCCTGAGATTTGTCACTGCAGTAAGCGTTGGCAGGAGTGGCTATTACCTGCTCTTGCTTGTTTCGGAGGGGCGTGGCTGTGACAATGTAAAGACAAAGACCTGATAAAAATAGTGTTTTTAGAAGTACTAGAGCAGAAGAAAATAAAAGGTATGTATTTTATGTGGAATTGTCCATAAGTTGCGTGCTTCCTGTTTTTCCCTTTGAAAAAATCCCTTATTTCTTTGGCCAACTGTAGGTGATCATTACTTCTCACTTATGATTATGGCAAAATATTAATAAATGGAGTCATTTGAGCACTAGTCATGCTCGATATAAGCCAATTCAAATCCATCAAGCTCCATCAAGTTGTTATTAAGTGCTGTCAGCCAAGTCCACATTATGGAAGACAAGACAAGAAAATCTGCCATGTGTAAGAGTTGGTTGTACAATTTCTTTTCAGCACATCAAGACTCAGGAGCTCATACAGCAAATTTTCCACCCTAGGTGTGTAGTCTAAAAGTAGAACTGCAAATTCGGGTTGTTTTTCAACAAAAGAACTTGCCAGTTTTATTCTGCTCTTGTACCTTCAGACTGTTCAATGGGATTTTTTATCACTCTAAATGAAAAATTTAAATGTATGCTTCAGCTGTAGTGGGACTTTGCTTTGGCTGGAACAGCCCTGGATCCCATGGCTAGCTGAAAGGGCTCAGTCACTTGATACTTCACTTATTTTTTCTGCCAGAAGCACTTTGACAGCACATGCCTTAATGTGTCACTGCAGTATAACTCGTTCCCAGGGGAGCAGATGAACAAGCAGGGAGGAAATTATCATCCTGCCTCTTTTCCCGGGCAGCTTGCATCGATTAGTAGGCAAGGCTGCTCCCTGCACTCTGCCATTCCTGCAAGGATTTTCCATATTTATCTTCCACTCAGCCGAAATCAAAACAAGCTGCAAGTAGTGGAAAGGCAGAATACGGCTGGTGGGAAGCGGCAAGCAGCCCTTCCTATGGCGAGCAGATGAAGTAGCTTTTCAAAAAGATTATGATAGGAATATATTCACTAGCATGAAGCTTATTAAACCCATCTCAATTTTTTTTCTTAAGTTTATCAGATGGTTTCTTCTAGTTTTGTGTCAGGTATAATCTCCTGTGCATCTGCATTGCATATATTACCTTATGTCTAGACTGCTTTCGACTGGAATAAATGTTTTCTTGGCTGGGGAGTAGGTGGTGTGGAGTGAAGCACAGAGGATGCTGCTGAGGTCCTGTTTCTGCATTTGGTGTGGGCACAGCCAGTCAGCATCAGGTGTCTGCCTTGGGCAGGCTGGAGAGAACTGTCCAGGGAACAAGCCCAGGAGCTGGGGCAGTCCCAAAATCCAGTGCACAGCTCACCTCAGCACCCACCATTTAGTGACAGCTGACACCTGCCATGAAGGTACTCCAAGAGAATGAAACCTGAAGACAGCACAGACAAGTCGAATGATGACCCATTTTTGCCTAAGATATAAACATCCCATGTCAGTTATTCCCAGGTCACAAATTTAACCTTGCATTTCCCCAAGGTCTTTGTGAACCTTGGAGGAAAAGTTTCGTGCTCCTCTGAGTCACACACAGACTCAGGATATTGTGCCCTTACCTCTGCTCTGTAAGTTGGCTCTAGAGGAGCCTAACATACATTTACCTACTCTATTCACGAAGGAATTCGCAAATCTATCTCCTACATCTGTGCTGAACTTCCATATGGTATAGTATGGAGTGTATAAGTTTATAAAGTATTCAACACCAGTGTGCATAGCTTGTGCGGGGATTTAGGGATCTGTGGGGATTCTTT
Organism: Struthidea cinerea; assembly: GCA_013397865.1. Classification (NCBI taxonomy): domain Eukaryota; kingdom Metazoa; phylum Chordata; class Aves; order Passeriformes; family Corcoracidae; genus Struthidea; species Struthidea cinerea. The sequence goes on along the minus strand of VZTI01005431.1, from coordinate 2,051,121 downwards.
TAAAGTAGATTTAATTTAATTTAATTTAAATATTTAAAAAAGGATTCTACAGCTCACTGCAGAATCTTTAACTCTTGTGATTATTTTTATGTGGTAATTCTCCTTCCAGTGTGGAATGGTTTGGAGTGGAACAGACCTTTCCACTAGACCAGGTTGCTCAAAGTCCCATGCAGTCTGGTCTTGAACTCTTCTAGGGATGGGACATCCACAACTTCTCTGAGCAACCTGTTTCAGTGCTTCAACAACCTCACAGTAAAGAATTCTGCTACTGGTTATACATTATAAGAATTAATAAATAATATGAAATTTATTACTGTTTGATTCTAGGTCCATGTGTCTTATACCTTCTATAAGGGAGACCTTATAGCAGCCTTCCAGTACCAAAAAGGGTAGAGCTGGAGAAGGAGTTTTTATAAGGGCATGGGATGATAGGACAAAGGGTAATGACTTTAAACTGAAGGAGGGCAGATTTAGATTAGATATTAGCAAAAATTTTTTCACTATGAGCATGGTGAGAATATGTAATAAGCTGCCCAGAGAAGTTGTAGATGCCACATCCCAGGAAATGTTCATGGCCAGTCTGGATGGGGCTTTGAGCAACGTGATCTAGTGAAGGGTGTCCCTGCCCATGGCAGGGGTGTTGGAACTGGATAATCTTTAAGGTCCCTTCCAAGCCAAATTATATGATTCTATGAAAAATGAGAGCCCCCATTTTTGTAGTAAAGTAAATAGCAAAGAGAAGTTCTCCTGTTCCTGATGTTCTTTGGGAAATGCTATTCCAAAATAGTTCTATGTATAAGCGCTCTTAGTCTAGGGAATTCACTGGAAACATAACTGTATTAACAAGGTGCTTTTCTGAAGAATAAGGAAGCAATGAGAATGTGATCACCTTGAATTTCTCAGGAGTGCCTTTTGTAGTTCATATCCACTACCGATTTTAATTTGAACTATTGTTCAAGTATAGGCGTGTTCATAATGAGCAAATCATTGGAAGTGTTTGAAGGAATTACAGAAACTTGAAAAATGCCAGTTACCAAGGCAGTAAAAGTAGTTCCCTATATGTAAGAATAGAAAGCTAAGCATGAGACTGAAACCACAGCTCCATAAATGGTCTTGCTGCACATCATGTTCCTACCCACAAAATCCAGGATGCAATTACCTGGCTTTATTAGGCACAAAAGAAGGAAGAAATTACCTCATCCTGAGGTTGGAACTAGGACAAAACTCTCTGATCCTGAGAAAGGTGTGTTTACCTTTCTCAGGGTTTCCTTGCTGCTCCTAAGGCAATTGGTGGTTAATTGGTGGTTAACATCTCTATTCTGTCTCAGTGGTGCAATCAGCCTCCATTCTTTTTCCAAAAGCTCAGCTTTGTCTGAAATGCCACCGTGTGACCCGTGGAGCTTGCTGCTGGTAAGCGAAGCTTGATGGACAGCCTACGCTGTTTCCAGGGTGTAGGAAACATTAGGAAATACTGACAACATCAGTGTGATGAAATAAATAGTATTCTCCAGCTGCTCTTCGTCTTGCTTTGAAAACATTACTTTTTATGGCCACAGATTTTCCAGTGGGAAACACTGAATACAGTTCAGGACCAGCTTTATCTGGACTTCCACTGGTCCTAACTCTGAGAAACTATTTGGCTCCTTGTGCTGTAATGGTGTTAGACTTAATTCTAGTTTCTGACAGAAAATCACCCTGGAGTTGGTGCCTAAGGCTGCTAATGTTAGTGTTGCATTAGAGATCCACATCAGCATTTTTGATGCATAAATAACTGTTGCATTACATCTGTATCTAATATCCTATCTCAAGTATAGCATTTGTGGCACATTTAATGGTATTTGGTTATCCAAAAAGTGCTCTGTCAGAGCATACCGCAGGTATCTAGGTGGTGGATGTAGTGTTGCTATTTATATCATAGTGCTCTACAAATATTAATAACACTCTGCTTCAGAGTGAGCTATAGCCACAAACCTGTAAAATAACTCCCCACAGTTCATCTTGATAGTCTGTTGAAATTGGGCTGCTCTGACTATACCCCCTTCAGGCTCACTGCCAATCTCATATTTTATCCTGAAATTCCACAAGGAGACACTCAAAATAAACACTACACTAGCAACTGCTTGAATTATACTTAAGGCAGTAGCAAGCATCATTTCATAGGTTTCACTTTAGCCTCTCTGTGGCTTTCTTGAAAATCCTTGAAGTTTGACCTTGTGAATACATTTTGCTCTTATTTATCTCCCTGTTGACTACAGTAGGAACTGAATGAGTGTAGCTGAGAAGGGAATGGGTATCTCATAGATGCTAACCTGTTAGGGCTAAATTATCCCTGTTAGTCCCACATTGCCCAGCACCAGGAACTTTATACAGTGCGTATCTCCTCACTAGCTTGCTTTCAGCAGAAATACAGCCATTAGATTTGCTTTTGAGTTTTCTTAGGAGGGGGGAAAAAAAAGCAAGCTAGAAATTTCAGTATTATTCTAGGCACCATTTCAGAGATGTTCAGCTTTTTGTTCTGCAAATGCTTTTCTTTGCTTCTTTTGGAAATAGCTGATCTTTAATTCACTGTTAAGGCCTAAAGGTGATCAAAATAGCCCATCACCAAGGTCAGCGTACCCTTGAATCAGACAGGTTTGCTAATTTTAAATGTCAGTGTTTTTCAGAAAGTAGTGTGTTTAGCGAGAATAAAGAGGTAGAATGTGGGATTGGGACAATATGAATGTTCACACACTGCTGCCAATGAAAGCAAAGCTTGCAGGTCTAATTTTAGGCTTTTCAGCCTTGGTATTGTTCCTTACAGCACAGTTATTTTCCATATGATACAAAGCACTCCTTTTTTTTTTCAAGTTTTATAAACTGCTTTAGAGAACAAAAGCAAGGACAAAGTGAGTATATGTCATGGTTGAAAGCAAATCAAAGACGCTTAAGTAAGGCTGAAGTTAGCCATGGTTGCATGCCAGCTCTATATTCAGAGGACAATTCTTTAAGAAAAACAAGAATCTAGAGAAACATATCACAAAACCTGGAAGTAGAGGTACACAGTATCTGAACTGGGACCCTTGGCTGTGACTGGATGTGCTTCAACCCATTTATTTAATTTACACTGTGCTCAGATGCCTAGTAAGTTAGTCTTCTTAAAAAATGTCAGAATGACCTGTGCTGTTTGGAGAAGTAGGACTTTCAGAATACTTACCTATCTCTCGGTGCTCCACACTAAGCCTTGTAGATGCAGTGAGGATGCTACACCAAATTCTTTATGTAACACCAGATAGATGGTGTTTTCTGTAGTTAACTTTTACTGCTGCATTAGTACAAAACTATTTTATAGAATTATAGAAATATATTACTGTATAAATGGTTGTATTCTTTCTTGTAGATTAATTACCAAGGACTGGAATAAGTTGATATTAAGTCATTCCGCATGGAAGTGTTGTCAGCAATGGTATTAACCTGTCAAAAAGACCTTTAAAAATAATTAAGTTAACAAAGTCCCCATTTTTCATCTAAGAGAAGCTTATTAACTGAATGAATATGACATGGTTCAGAGAAATCAGAGAACATAAAGCAGTGTGATTTTTGTTAGTTAATCTGCTGTTTGAAACTGGTTGGTACCTGTCTGTATTGGCAGAAAGAGTTCCTTGGGAAGGGTCTGTGCAGGAGTTGCTGTAATGCTGAGCAGGTATTTTGTCCCACAAGTTCAGCAAAGGTCCACTGCCTCCTTACTGGGCTTCACCAGCCAGGCAGTGCTGAGGCTGGGGTCCTGAGGCTTGGAGCTCAGTTTGGCTGAAGGCTCTGCAGTTGTCCCCGAACTGGGAGAGTCATCTCAGTCTGAGCTCTGGGGGTAGAATATTTTTTCATGCCATTCTATCTGTCTAGGAGTTAAATGTTTAGTCTAAACTAATTGTGTAGATTTTTTTTGTTTAGTCAAACAAGAGTAGGCATTTCCAGAGAGCAATTAATTCCAGCCACCTTTTATATATACTTTTAGCATGGAATGAATTACCTCTTGCTGAATTGGGTGCCTGTTTCTGTCCATGGCACATTGGAGCCTTGATGACTAGTTTAGATTAGATATCCAGCTTCTAATGGCTACCACCCAGGTAGAAATAACCTGGATTAATCAAGTTCCCTGCTACTGACTATAATAACTTCCCTGTTATTATTCTGTGTATGTTTTATAGATGCTGTGTTAGAGGAGAAGAATCTTCTCTTGTTTTTCTTTGCAGTAATTTCAAATGGTTAATTATAGTACAGTTAATAGTAATTAATAGTACAGTTGCTCAGTTTTCTGTTGTTCCTGGTCATATGAAAGTTTTAAAAATTGTGGCATTTTTGTTATTTGCGGTAATCATGAATAATATTTAAAAAAACACTTCAATTCATTTTCATGATGGAACAGGTTAAATTAAAGGCTGGCAGTTGGCTGGTTTTCTGGATTCTGGCCAGCTTATTGGAGTCATAAATCAATGTGACTCTTTTCAAGTTAAAGAAAAAAGTGTTTCTAAGAAAGTTTGGAACACAGATACTGGAATAGGGTGGGAGCATGACATTAGCAAAGAATAAGCCAATTGTCAAATGGCTTTATTTGGAGTCAGGCACTAATTTGATGGAAACTTCAAGGTGGTAATTATTTGGATATTTGGGAGATTGTAGCTTCTCAGGGCTTTCCCATGCATGTCAGATCTAAGATTTTTTTTTCCCTTTTTTTTTTTTTTTTTTGGTAACAGACCTATATGGCAAGCAGAGCAGAGGAATAAATTGATTGCTCCTCTTAACATTAAAAAAGGTTTTTCCTAGATGTTCTGAAAGTGATTTTTTGAGAAGTATGTCTAGCTTTTAAAAGAGAGAGTACAAATGCTAGTGACATGACATCTCTGGCCTCAATGCCTTTTCCGTTTTCATTACATCCTTTGATCGGGGGCAGGGTGCCATCAGCAACAGTCAGGTTCATTTCTGCATTTGTTCTGGGAAAAACAAACAAAACCAGTTGAAGCGTCTACCTCGGCTGTCTCCTTGAGTGTTTTCTCCTCTGACCAGTCTGTGGTGCTTTGGGGTAGTTGGAGATTGGCCACATGTGAGGGCAACATTTGTATCAGTCTTGTCCTCCCTGCTGCATCTGCATCCCACTGGTAAATCATGGTGTTCCTTTCATGGCTGTCTTGGGTTTCTTAGGCTTTACAAAACATAATTATAATCTGCATAATTCACTTATCTTAACAATCTGCTTTTTAACATAAAATGCTCTCCAATATCTTATAGTTTTCAGCATCATTTCAACATGCTGTGTCCTGCTGCCGTGCCTCCCATTCAGCCTCTGCCTCTCTGAATGATGCTGACAGCCCTGCTGACAGCCTGGGCATGCATCCCTCTCTGTTCTTTGGGAGTGGCTGTGTAATCTTTGTGCCTGAAGAAGCCAAGACTGTTTAAATGTAAACAAGATGTTGCCCAGATGAATTCCTCTGTAGTTTAAACAAACATACCTTTGTTTTTTTTCCCCTTGTGCATCCACCTTGCATGCTATGAACATCACTGCTCTCACTGCTTTTGCTGATGAGAAGTCAGGTAAGGAAAAGAGAGAGTACAGATAAAACACCAGGGGTGATGAGAATTGGCATTGCGTGGGGAGTAAGAACCAGACAGGAAGGAAGGAGGGAAGGGAAGTGGGAGAAGGAGTCAGGAGAAGCTGTACAGATTTAGAGGGACTGGCTTGGCAAGCCAGGGAGCCAAAAGTACAGGGTAAAGATGGACAAGGAAGAAAGAAGAGGGACAACATGGGCCTGAGATTTACAATCGATGTGCTCTTACCTAAATGTCTGTCTCCCAGCAGAGCCATGGTAATTCTGTGTAGGCATTCTTAATGCTACGCACATCTGCATAATAAAACCAGCTTAGCCTATATTTATTGTGTGTGTACATCTCTATATGTGGTGTGGTTTCTCAGCATCACTTATATTACAAGCCATACCCCACTCTGTTAATGTGCACTCACAGCTTGGCACTCACAGTTACCCAGGACTAACACTGATATAATACAGGATCATTCACAGTCCTGGCTATTTTTATGAAGAATCAAATGCCAATCTGAATTTTCACAGGTTCACAGTGGCAGTGTGTGAGAAATTGGGACCTTCAGAATGTCAAGAAGTGGTGCCACATGAGACAAGGCATGGATTCACAGCCTTATGAAGTTCAGTGTCTGGCCTGCTTTGTATGCTGGTGTTGTATTCTTAGAAAGTAAAGGTGACAGAGTTTAAGTTGCATTTTGAGCAGGGAATGCAGCAACTAAATATTTGAGATGAGATTTGCATAGCTATTTAGGTACCTGGTGAGACTTCTGAAGAGCACTCAAGCTGCCAGAGGGACGCTTGATACATTTATACTGAACATCACCTTGATTTACTTGAATAGAAATGAAGCAAGGCAATTAGACAACAGTACCTACATTAGCCAGTAATCCAGGCCGATAGAAGCACTTTTATGTTTTTGTAAAGCTGTCTCCTTATACCACTTGCCTTGAAGTCTGCATTTTTCCTTTCCAAAATATGCACATTTCCCACAAAAAATAAAAAAAAATCTCAGTTTTTTCTCAGATTTTTCATATGTGAGAAAAGAGATTTTTGTTCCCTTTTCTTGAATCTATTTCTTGACACACACTCACTCTCCTCTCTCTTTGTTTGGTCAAAGTAACACAGCTACTCGGATCAGGAAAGATAAGGAGATTGTTTTTCACCATGAGAAAGCAGGTTTCCTGCATACCATTTGATCTGTACTCTCTTTTGCTTTGGAGATCGAAAAATATTGCTACCAGAAGCCCATCATTTGGAGCCTTGTTCACTTCCAGAGGGCATTCTGTAACAGATTCTTTTTATACTGAGTCTTCCGGGAGTAGTTCAGGAAAAAAAAAAGGAAAAGAAAAGAAACCCCAAACCCTGCTACAAGTATAACCAGCTCAAACAGTTCTTTGCCTTCTGGCAGGGAACATTTCTTATATCACGTCCTCTGATTTGATTTAGTAGGTGTTCCAAACTCCTGGAAAGTGTCACAATAGTTTTTAACATTACTTTGTTTTGTGATGCTGGATTCTGGGGATTTGGGGATTTTTTTGTTATTATTATCTTTTATTCTGATGTTTATCTTTTACCTAAACTGCAGCCTTAATTTCCTTTAACTTTTCTCCTGTGTTGTCACACCAGAGAGAATTAACAGCTCTACCAGCACAGCATTTTATGTAAGCAGGGCCTGATCCAACTGCAGACCTGGTAGATTATCCGTTGCTTTCAAACTCTGAATCAAGACCAGGTGCCTGTCCAAAAACTGTATTTTTGGTCAATGACAAATATCAGAGATTGATCAGGAATTTGTGTGTGAAATCGTACTTTTTCTGCCCTAAATGATCGCTACACTTCTTCCTAAGTTGTTAAAATACAGGACTCTATGAAATATTTTATCAAATTTTTAGCCTTTAAAGATAACAACATGTTTAAGGCATTTTCTGTCTAGTTTTAATTTTCCAAGTTATTTGTAGCACTTATATACCCATAATATGGTAAAAGGTAATAGACTTAAAAACAGTTATCACACCTTTTTGCAAGTTATGGAGAATGGGAAAAAAATGAAAAGTATTCATAAATTACTTGTGGGATTGACTAGTGAAGTGAGAAGGTTTGTGTATGATTTGAGATTACCCATAACAATTGGATTTAAAGTGGACTATAAATTGCTGCAGCATGATTATGTAATACTGAATATCGGGATAATAAACATCAGGTGGATTTACTGGCAATAAGAGGAAGGCAGTGCCTGTGGGACATTGATGACTACACCCTAACTAGTAGAAAGTGGGAGAGGAAATGGAAATTAATGATGATAGATCTCTGAAATTACCAATTCACATCAAATAGCAGCTAAAATATCTAGGGACTAGTAGGACAGTAGAAACATACTCTGTTTTATAAGCATGTGGAGCATTCCATCTGTAATTACAGACACTTGCATGATAAAGAATTAGTAAATTTGTAAAAAGCCTAGAAATAGGGAGTAAAGTTGTTTAGAAATGTGGTGCATGGGCTGGGCAGAGTCTGGCTATTTCATGCCTGATGAGGAGCAGGTGAATAAGAAATAGTCACTGTTTCTCACAGTGCCAGAAAGAGGGTCACCAATGAAATTATTGTATAACATTTAATTAAATTACAAAACTGATTTCCACAGGATGTTGTGGAGACCAAGATATAAATGTGGCCAAAAAGGGATCAGACAAATTCAGGAAAGGTTATTTAATCAGTGATTATTAGACATGATAGTCTGGAGAATCAGTGGAGAGAGAACAGCACCTCCAAATTATGACTCATCCCATCCTAGGAGAAGTATCTTAAATGAACTTGCTGAGTCTCTACCTGCAGATGACTGTGTCTCTGTTGGTCTAAATTACTAGCTTAGTACATACACCAAAATTTGAGAGCATTAAAGCAAGCTGATTTAAATCCCACTGTAGAGGTTATTTTCCTATACTAAAGATGTGGGGCATTTTTGCAATTAAAAAAGCTGTGGGTGCAATTCGGTGGTGAAAAGGGTGTTTGATTATAAAGAAATGATATTTTCCTATTTGTCAGTCATATTTTTGTTCTTTCTTAGCATCAGTTTAATTTGTGTGCTTTATTGCAGAAGTATAATAAATATGAAAGAGATTATATCATCCCCAAAGAGATTATGTCATTCCCAGCCTCTGGAATCATTAGAGAGCGCAACAACCATTTTTATCTTAAACCTTTTTGCCTCCACATTCTCCAGTGATGAGTGAAGTAGTCATGAGGTAATGCCAAGGAAGGCAATGTTTGACATTTCTAGCTTTCCAGATTCTACTGACTTAAATAGTCCAGGGTAGCTACCAGTGCAGTTCCTGCTTAGTATCATGGCTGGGAATAAAAATATTTCACCCGCTGCTGTCTCCTGTCACCTGGGAGTAGCAGTTACTGTGAAAGGCACAGCCATGTGAAGGCTGTCCAGGCTCTTTGCACTTGCCTGTTACCTCCAACAATTCCCCCTCAATCTGGAGAGATCCTCCTTGATCGGCTTTGGCAAGAGCCTTGAGATTGTGTCTGCAAATGCAGCTCTGCTATAAAACAAAAATGTCTTTTTATGGTTACTTTTCCTTTTTTATCCAGCACCTTTGTAGTTCAGTTCCACAGACCTCAGCTATTCCCATGGACAATTCAGCGACAGACAGCCCTAAGTTAGGAAAAATCATGCGGCTCCTTGAGAATTAGAGTTACATGTCATGCTTTCCAGGATTTGTAGACTACAATAATGTCTTTTTCTTGCTAGGTTTTCTAATATAGTTTCTTCACTGGGTCCTTATCTACCAAAGGTGGACAGTGAATCAGAACAAAATTATATTTTCCTAGACAATTTAATGGAACTGTAGGCTGATATTTTAGATTTGCAATTTTGAGACCTTTGGAAAGATTTCTGAGTCAGCTTGTCTGTGCTTAACAACTTCAATCAATTGCTTTATCCTGGTGGTTGCTAAACTGAAGGAATACAGGCAACATTTTTTGTGAATTGCATAATAATTTAAGTGTTTATATAGCTTTCATTTGTTTTCCTCCATGGTTTTATCTGCCTCACCATTGCTTTTTCTTCTGTTTTGTTGAATTTATTGCTATGGCCTGTCCCAGAGCTGTTCCTTTGTAGCAGTTTTCCAAGTACTTTGCTGAAGGAGTTCTGCATGCACTGATATATCCAAATCAAAAATGTTGCTTGCCTTTTAATGTCATCACTAAAAATATAACTCCTGAACTGTGTGTCCTAGAAAAATAAGCATTTTAGAAAGTGGTCTGAAAAGTAGGCATCTCTTTAAACAAAAAAAGCCCAAAACACAATAAACTTGTTGTCCTTTGCAGGATGAGGCACGGAAGTTGGATGAAGATGGATGATGTGGTACTACAAATGTGTGGTGTGTTGTATTGGTCTCTTCTCTTTCTTCAGTATAGATTTTATTATTCTTGGGCATGGTAAATGCCACTGAAATTTAGACTGTGTCTGTCTCTTTTCTTTTTGTACACCTTTTATTATTTCACCAGAAAAAAGCATGATTACGCACACATGGATTCAGCTGAGCAATTTATCAGTTTTATTAGCTCAGCGAGAGTAACCTGTTTTTATAAAAATTTATTCCAGTAGAGCTTTCATTGAAAAACAGTTGGAAGAAATTTTTCCAATTACTTTTAATGTATGAAATTATGAAATTGTGCTGTCCTTTAGCATGAGAGGCTTCCTCTCTCTCCCTCTGGCATCTTTTAATAGAAAGACCATATGCTGTGATTCATATTTGAGACCCATGGAATGTTGTATGTTTTACCTTGCTGTCTCACAGAACTGTTGTCCTGTATAAATGAAGTCAAAACTAGAAGAAACAGCTAACAGCTTTCAGTAGCTGCATAGCTGAGATTTACTGGGTTGTGTTTGTAATTAGTCTTTAGTTGTGAAGGACGTACACGAGGCTCAGGGGCTTGCCATTAAGGTCATGAAATAATAATGAGGTTCCTGTACTGGGGACATAGAGTCTCCTCCGAGACAGCCAGCATTCCTTTTGCTTTGTCCTTTTTGCTCATTTTGCAGTTTCTATCAATATTAATGTCAGTGCATTCTTTTTTCCTCTAAGTATATAACCCTGCTAGTAGCTCTGTCATCTGTAAAAATACTTACATTTTTCCAGAAAGAAGGATTTGTGAGGCTCATCTATATTATCTATGAGTGATTTCAAAGTGTTACTAACGTGTTAATTAATGGGGAAACACCAGGTACTTGTCATATGCATTATTACTTTTTGATGCTGGGCTTGCCCATGTAATAGAGTCAGTCTGCACTAAAGTACTCATGTTCTCACTCTACGTTAAAGCCATATTAAAATTTTAATCAATTTTGTACTTTATAACAGAAATTGGATTGGCAGCTCTGGAAAGGGAGTCTCCTAGAGGAGGAAGCACAGTTGTCGGTGAATACTTCTAAATTCAGTCCTGGTAGGGCCAGTTCAGTTTCACACATTCCCGGCTTTGACCTTTTTGCTCCAATATCCATTAGGGATACCAGTTAAGGTTGAAAAATGAGATCAGCTGTGATTTGAACCTCTTGTGCATTATTCTATGAAATAGCAGAGGGGTCTTCTTGGCAATGCTGGGTTAATGGTTGGACTCAATGTTCTTAAGATCTTTTCCAACCTGAAAGGTTCTGTGGTTCTGTGGTTGGATCTATGCACAGGCACAAGGAGCAGGTGAGTCGGCAGGTCTGCTTTGGGCACTGCTGACACAGCAGCTGGCTGCAGGTGCCCTCTTTGCTGGTTGCATGTGTGCTTGCTCGAGTGGGCAGGGAGGCTCACAGCTTGTGTAACACAGCAGTGCACAGCAGTCAGTGTGTTAAACGACATCAGAGACACCTTATTTCCCTCCCAACTTTCAGGTGCTGCCTGCGTAGCATAAGTGGGGATTAAGGGAAGGCAAACATTTTTCATGGACTCAGAGGGAGACCCTACAGATATAAGCTTGATGAGTTAATTTCAGTGAGCAGGGTTTCTCTGCAATGACTTTTCTCTGCTATAGAAACAGGGCACTGTGGCCTTCAACTGGTTTGTTAGGTTTGAGTTGGTGGTGGGAGTCGGTCTCTTCTCCCAGGTAACAAGTGACAGGGTGAGAGGAAATGGCCTCAAGTTGCATTAGAAGTTTAGATTGGATATGAAGAAAAATTTCTTCACTCAAAGGGTGTCAGACATTGGAATAGGCTGCCCAGGGAAGTAGTGGTGTCACCATTCCTGTAAGTGTTGTTAAAGGCACAGGGATGTGTCACTTGGGGATGTGGTTTAGTGATGAACACAGTGGTGCTGGGGTAATGGTTGGAATTGATCTTAGAGGTTTTTTCCAAGCTAAAGATTCTATGATTCTAGGTTAGCTGTCAAAGTCTGGAGGGTAAGATCTCATTTGGCTGATCCATCTACTTAAGCAGAGGTGTCTAGTGCCACCTGAAAGGACCTAAGGTGTCTGAGACACCCACATGGGACACCCCGTGTCTCAGCAGCTGAGTCGACTGGAGTGGCTTAAGTCATAGCAGTGGGTACTTATTAGGGCGTCTCGTCCTTTTTACCAACCTGCCTGCTTATAAAGCTAGATTGAAGAAACCAAAATGTTATTTCAAATGAGCCATTCAACCAATCTAAGTAAAATTTTTACATTTATTCTGAACCATAATATCAAAAGTGTTGGAAAAATCTTGGATTTCATAGTTGTGCAAAGAAAGAATTTTTATTTGAAAGTTCTACCTTAGGAAGGCATTTTCAGGTTTACTTCTGTTCTTCTTTCATAGTCAGTGCTACTTCTGATCGAATTTTAAGTACATTTTCCCTGTTGAAGCTGTGTACGTGATTCATCTGTTCACTCGTTTGTATGAGTAACATTTTTGATCAACCCTCAGTGTCCAACTCAAAGGTGTAAAGCCATTGATTTCATTCTGCAGAATTATGATTCATCTTCTCAGTAATATACTTCCTCTGCATTTAATCAGGCTCCATCTGAAGCAATCACAAGGGACAGTTCTGACGATTCATTTATAATGAATTTGGGGCGAGCATTGCGCCAATGGATCATTAGCCACAATGATACTTTATTTTGACTTTGAAAGGTTTTTAGTAAAATAAAAAGCTGTAATCTGCTTTCCCACTAACCACTCCCATTAACGTTGGCCATAATAGAGACATGGTTTTTAGTAAGGTAGCGTTTAGCCCATAGGTCAAAATGATCTGTTGAAATCAGCTCATGCACAGCAGCCATGGGTGTGCAAAAGCCAGCTAACACCGGAGTCTGGGGTGCTGCTTTTCATGCAGAAATGGAGTGGAAACAAAGGTTTACGGTGTGCCTGTATGTGTTAGCTTATATTTATTTCAGTTATCACAGCCCTATTTACAGACCATGTGCTGATATCACTGCTCAGAGTTTTACTCCATCCTTTGCGAGTCACAGCTGTCATCACAGGACACAGGAGCATGAACTAGAAAATAAGAGACCCTCTCACTGCTGTGTGAGTTGGGAACAGAAAGAAAGCAATCTGAGCACTGATCTTGGCTGCTGTTATTCCCAGTAGAGACCGGAGGAGGACCACACTGTGCTCACCACACCTGCTTCTCCCTGAGAATCCAGAGCAGTGAGACAGGGCCTTGCACCACTGGACGTGGCTGCTAAGGGGACTCTGTTGGGTAAATAGGGAGCTGGATATTAGAGATGAGTTGGAGAAATTAATATAGCATTTAGATGGTCAGAGTGAAATTTTTTGCAAAAGAATATTGTATTTAATAATAATAAAAAATATTTTTCTTAGAGACCAGGACTTTACTTGGTTAAGAACTATAATGAGGGAAAAGCAGGAAATGACAAGGGCATAATGAAACAATCCTGAACAGTTTGATCTCTGCAGTTCAGCTATTTAAAACTATTTTGGTTTGTGGGGGCCTGGAAAAGAGTGGAAAAGCGTTTTTCCACTGCTTTGATGGAAGTAAATAGCATTTTAGGAAGGACTGCATTTGGTACACCAGCATGTTGCACTTGTAATGACATTAATCACACCTGAATAAGTGTTGTGATGCATAGGAATAACAATCAACTTTGGCAAATGTATGTTTTTCCTAGTGAGTTCAGGAACAACGTTAGGTTATCCACTGCCAATGGGCAAGGTGGGATTTTTCTTGCGTTACTTTAAGCATTTAGAAATGCAGTTTCAGATCTAAGAAAGTTTACAGGGCTGTCTCTACAAGTGGCAGAAAGAAAGAGATGCTTGCTGATTCATTTTGTCTTAAAATATGCATGCGTATATTCATCCTGCCTCTTTCAGACATCTCTCTCTGCATGGGGTGATTCACTGAAATTTCTGGCCATCTCCATTGACTGCAGAGGGACCAAAGAAAACTGACTTTTTAAAAAGCAAAGATTTGATTAATCCACCTTTGCAGAAGGCAGGGCAGTTATTGTTTAAGAGTTGTGATAAGGAATATGGATATAAATGAAGACTGAAGCATGTACTATAAGTAAAGCCAATGACTTATAAGTCAGAGATGCAGTCCTAAAAAAGCACCTGATGGATTCAAATTCAAATTAAAATGAGGCTGGAAGGTGAACAGTAAAAGTACTTCTTGGTAAGCATGCTGGCTTAGGGAATTTGGCTTTGCACGTATCAAACGGAGGAGTACAGTGACATTTCAAACTAACAATAAAACAAACTGATAGCAAATAAGAAGACATCCTGTAATTCAAGGGGAGAGAAAGCACACATTACTTTTTTATAACATTATGAAAGAATAAATGAATATTTATTTACAAACAGATGGAAACTAAGAAAAAAAAATTGTGCATATATGTAAATGAAGTCAAGACAACGGCTAAAGTCTAAAAAACCTTATCCCCAAGCATGAACATTCGATAATCTTTATCTCAAAGAAAAGCAGTATTTTAGCTGACACTAGAATTGATGCTAGTCTCTACAAATTGACAAAAAAACCTGTGTCTCAGGCAGAGGAAATGTTGATACAGTTTGGCATATCAAAACTAAATGGATGTTTACAGTCTACACAAATGTTGTCCCGTGGTTCCAGAACACTAGAATGTGTTCAGGAAGCTATAATGTTCAGGCATGCCTTGTCAATCTTCCCCCAGAAAGAGATATTTCCAGCAACTATCCCAGAAAAGGTGCAGTACTGAATACTGGATAGATCTCCGAAATACCTAAAATTGTATAAAGCACTGTTTTAAAATGCAAGGCTCAGAAAGTGACCTTTGTATAATGCTGAAATGTAATTTTTTCCAGTGGCCACTTTGAAGCAGTAATGTCCAGGAGGTTACAGATTTCTCATCTCCTGAGGGAAAGCCTATTGGAAACCATCTTCTTGAATAAAACTTCAGAGAAAGCAATCAAAAACTCTTATATTTCATGTAAGGTATAAAACAAATTTGTCACAGCAATCAAGGCTCTGATGTTGGAGCATTCTGGATAATTAGGCAATTGCAATGGCATTCATCATATGAATTATTAGAGAAAGGTAAATGTTTTGCAGGTATTTTAAGATTATTATTTACAAGGACAAAATTTCCTGGACAACGGTCCAGTGAAGAAAATACTCATTCCACTGCTGAAAAACGAGTCTTCCTCCTCAAATCGCACCTCCTTGTTACTTACTGATCACCATTGTCAATAGACACTGGACTAATAGCAAAATGAAACTATGGCAACAGATGTACTCATGTATGTGTCTGACACTCAGCATTAACAAGCTGATTGTTCTCATTAGAAATTAATCACTAAATTCTCTAGAACATATAAACCACTAAATTCTATTCAAATATTGGAAAAGAAGTGGGCTTGGAAAAAAAAATAAACCACAAACAAGTTTGAGTTATGACATATCAAAGCAAAATAATGGAGGTAAGGAGGAAGCAAAAATTTTCTTAAGGACAGCTGATCATTCAGAGCCTAAGCTTTCTCCAGAAATGTGGACACTCCTCCATGTGATCTAAAAGAGCCTGAGAGAAAGAACAAGCAAAAGAAGGATTTTTTCCCTGTCTTTCCAAGTCTAAAGCTAGGTGGTAGAGCCTGGAAGCTCTTCTGAGCACTTGTGTCTTGTTGAACAACTCAAGTCTCAGCTTTACACAATGTCCTGTCATCTGTGTCTGCTTGCAAAGGAGAAAAGGCAGCTATGGCTTTTTGTAAGCAATTTCCCAATCCAGAGGAGAAAAGGGGGCAGAAATAAGACCCTGCCATGTTGTTCAGACCCTGTGTCTCCAGGTTTGTTTCTACCCAAGCTGCTGGCTTCAGCATCGGGCTTTGAATAGAGCCCTAGTGTGACTCACAGGGCTGCATCAATGGTGGAGCTACTTGTGGGTCTGGTATTGCCCTTGATTTTCATGTTGAAAATGTAGAGAACACCCTTTTGCTTTATTCCAGACTTACCAGAAAATTAACACATATTTTTAATGAGATAAATCCAGTGTTAACTTTCTAGTCACCTAGAGAAAAAAGCCCCTATATATCAGTCATTGTTTTGTTACAGCATCCTCCTGCACAAGTTTTACCCTTTCAAATGTTTTTTTTTTATTGCTGGAATCTAATTGAATATCCATCTAATTTCAAATAAAATATAAAAATATATCTCTCTTCTTCTGCTTAAACGTCTTTTCTCCATTTATTATTCAATTTGGTTCAATAATTGCATTCCTTAATGCCATTACTCTCTATTTTCCTCCATTTCTTTAACACAGAGAGATTACAGGCCTGAATCTGATATTTGGTAAAGCCAGTAAAGTAATCTGAAATCACTGGATCTATTCCAGTTTTTGTTGTAGTGCCACATAAATCAGAACCTAGCCTATTTTTTTCATCCATAGTTTGAAGTTTATGTTACCAGCAGTAAATCATGACTGCTTCTAATTTCAGTACTGTGTTACACAAACACAGAATCACAGAATGGGTCAGGTTGGAAGGGACCACAGTGGGTCATCTGGTCCTGCTCGAGCAGGGCCATCCCAGAGCACATGGCACAGGACTGTGTCCAGATGGTTCTTGAGTATCTCGAGTGAGGGAGACTCCACAGCCTCTGGGCAGTCCGTTCCAGTGCTTGGTCACCTGCACAATAAAGACGTTCTTCCTCATACACACATATATGTAAATCCTTATTTTTTGGTCATGGCTGGTTAAAAAACCTAGAATAGAGCCCTAAGTTTTGTGTGAAGGAGGAAGCTTGCTAGGGTCAGTTTTGTTTCTGGGAAAAGGGAACAACATGGTCCTGAGGTCACTGATGGGGTGTATAACAGTATGAAAATATATTAACTCTACCTATACCTGATTATCAATTTTCTCCCACAATTACTATTGAAAAGATGTCTGCAGTTCTTGAGTCTCAGAACTGTGGAGGTTGGCAGGGACCTCTGAAGACTGTGTAGTGCTCAGCCCTGCTTAGCAGGGTCAGCTAGAGCAGGGCTGCAGTGCTTGGCATTGCCCAGCCCCGTTTGGCTGTCACTGTTTTGGGTACCTTCTGCCCCTGGTACCTCTGCCAGTGTCTGGAGTGCTGCTCTTTGCCTGGCTTCTCTGTCCTGACAGCAAACACCTGGAGGTGGATTGCTTTCATCTTCCACTCCTACAGGTTGTTGCAGCCCTTCTTTCTTGTGGGCAAAGTGCAGGTGTGGAGCTGCTCTGTGTGTGAATCTACGGGTTCTGAGAAAGGAGTCAGAAGATGAGACTGAGCTGAGTGAGGGAGTTCTTGTCCTGTGGGGGTTTGGAGAGCTGCAGATGCCATGACATCATGAAGTAAAGGCCACTGAGGAGGATCAAGTTGGCTGGCCTACAGGAGAGATAGTGAAGGGAGAAAGTCCCTTCTAAGCTGACTGACCCTTTTTTCAGAAGGTTTAATCATAGTGTAGGACTTATATCGTGTCAGAATCTTAATAGCTGGTATAATGCCACAGTGCCAGAACCTGCTCTAAAATATCTTAATCTTTTGCATGTATTGGGAGAAAAAAAAGCTTTCCCGAGTGGTTCTACTATGCAAGGTATAGGACACGCCTCAGCATCATCCCTGTTTCATGCAAGCTGACTTAGAAATTGTGTTGACAACTGATGTGAAGTGCTTCACTAATTGCCTACGGAAAATATAATTGTATAACAATTTGGGGTGCAAGTGAACTTAAAGCTCATCCAGTTCCAGGCCCCCCGCCATGGTCAAGGAACCTTCCCTAGAACAGGTTGCCCATAGCCCCATCAAACCTGGCTTTGAATGCTTTCAGGGATGGGACATCCACAACTTCTCTGAACAACCTGTTCCAGTGCCTCACCACCCTTACTGTAAAAAATGTCTTCCTTATATCCAGGGTAAATCTACCTTCTTTGAATTGAAAACCATTGCCCCTTGCCATGTCAGTAGAGCCCCTGGTAAAGAGTCTCTCACTATGGGGATGGGAAAATTCCTCTTATTTTCCACACATATAGTTCCTTGGATACTTATTTCCATGGAGCTTTGGGTGTGAGGCCGTTGTTTGTTTTGTGCATGAAAGACAGACTTTAGCTCCAAATTTCTTCTTCTGTGAAATAATAAATGTATTTGAAGGAATGAGGCCTCTGTGTGTCTTGATAGCCTTTCTGTCTATCCTTCATGCTGACATTAGTAGAGAAAAGGCAGTATCTGAAATAGCCTGAAGAGAAAGGAACAATGCTGGGAGTTGTTAGGAGTTATAGTTATCAGCACAAGGCTGGAAATTTGATAAACAGCCTGCTTAAAAATCATGTGAAAATTATTCTGCTATTGTAAATTATAGACATAAGTCTCTGCTTTCCCCACCATTAGTTTTGGGTTTTGTTACCCCTATATACATGTGTATGTTGGAGTCTAAAAACTGTTTGATGTGCCATTTATAGATTTGCATAGTGTCAAAGATTGCAAAGACGCCCACCATGCTTGCTTGCTCAACGCCTGGATTTCACATGTCGTCCCCAGGAGTCAGCACGTTCCTGTGGGAGATTGTGGGCTGGGAGTGGGCAGAGGGGTGGGGATGAACCACAGTTTTCCTTCCAGCCTAATGAGTGCCTGCCAGCACAGCTGAGCTGGCAAAGTGAATGTTGTCATTTGCTTCTGGCATAGTCCACACAACTCATTCCCACTTCCCAAAGCCAGGGAAGAGCAAGAAAAACATGTACCATACAAGGGAATTCATTTAATGCACAGACCTCACGAGGCTGCAGAGCTATTGGTTGACTACCAGCTACTTCAGCTCCTGCAGAATTACTGGGAAAGGGAGCCTATGGACATGGGCAGGTGTCAAAGCAGCCAGAGTGCATGGGAATAAGCTGGGGTAGCCCAAATCACTTTGGCGCTTGTGCCCAGGGTTATGAGGTGAATCTTTCTGCACTTCTGGAATCAGTGAGGGGAGGGAGGTGGCTTCAGTCACCAGTATCTCTTCTCCAAATGTTCTCTTGGAGGAGCACTTTTTCTCTCAGCTACCCATGTGGGAATTAGGTGAAATTAGGCAGCTACTGTGGATATCAAAAATAAGTGATATGACTGCCCCATTTCCCCATGCTTCACAGAATGACAGAATCACCAAGATTGGAGGGGGCCTCCAAAGATATTCAAGTCCAAGTCCCTTCTCAAGCATGGTCAACTACAGAGGATTGCTAAGAGCTGTGTCCAGTTGGGTTTTAAATATCTTCAAGTACGGAGACTCCACAACCATTCTAGGTAACGTTGCAGTGTTGGACCACCTGCACACTAAAGTGTTCTCTTACATCAAGACAGAATTTCCTGAATTTGAACTTGTGCCCATTGCCTCTTGTCTCTCTGGGCACCTCTGAGAGGAGGCTGGCTCTGCCATCTTTGTTCCCCTCATTGAGTATTTAGACCCACATTGATAGTCTCAGACTTCCTTTGTATGACCTTTGTGGCCCTTTGCTGGACTCCAGTAAGTCCATGTCTGTCTGGTACGGGGAGCCCAGCACTGGACACAGTGATGTGGGGACGGGTGAGAGGTGTCTCACCAGTGCTGAGCAGAGGGGAAGGGTCACCTCCCTCAACCTGCTGGCAACACTTTTCTTATGCAACTTGGAAAGAGACTGGGTTTATGTAACTGAGGAAAGTAAGTAAAACAACACAGAGCTGGGTTTTAGGGATGTTGTTGAACATTGTTAGTGCAGTCTTCTCAGTGGAATTTGGGTCCCTTTTCAGCACAAATAGGAGATCATTGGCAGCACTCAGTTTACTTGTCCTTAGCAACAGCCAGAGTTCCATTTGTTTGCATTTGGTCCCATTGAACACTGAGCACATGCCAAGGAGGCTGGAGGGGAAGGAGGGGAGGGGAAAGAAGAAGGCTGGGAATGGAACTGTGTAAGCAACAGTTTGGGGGGTCTTTTGAAACCATTAAACAGCAAACAACATTCCATAAGTCATGTTCTGCTATTGAAATTAAACTTTTTTTTCTTAGGTAATTAAATTTTGTTTTGTAAAACTGTGCTCATACTGGCAGTTTACTACTGGCAAGCCAAATGGGAGAGGCAGACCCAGTAAACCTGTGCAGGAATTGCTGTGAAATATTATAGGGAAAAAACCTTGCCATTGGCCAGGAGGTTTGGATGTTGATCGAGTGGAGTGGAGAGTTTTTGAAACAGGACAAACGTGTGGGAGACATGATAGCATTGCAGGAAATATATGAAACAAACAATACCAAGTCTTAAAACTGGAGAAACTGTCTGGCGTGGGCCTCCTGAGGTCCAGCAGGGCAAAGAGCAGTCAGATCTATCCTCATATTGCCCCTGCCTGCTGCTGGCATATCCTGGACTGCTTCAGGTTGGGGATTGGCTGTTTAATAAAAATCCATCTTTTAAATCTGACTTTCCTATGGACCTGTAAAAGCCGCAATTAAGGTGTTAATTAGTGAAGTACTGGAGTAGCCTACTAAGCATTTCTGAAAAGCAATTTTCTCTGGATAGCTGACAGACTTTTCAGGCGTTTCAGAAAAGGGATGTTTTTAAACGCAACCTTCATTGCTCTTGCTAGTTGTTGCACAACAATAGAGTTTTAGTGTTTTTCTTGATCTCTAATTTGGATTGTGTTGCCCTTGCTAGTGTTAATAAGCATTCTCCTGCCAGAGTAACTCACTGGGAACAGACACCTTATTGATGCTATGTGACACCCATGTACCTGGTTCCTTGGATCATGAATCTCTCCCCCATAATGGTTTGGAATTGAAGCCTGTTGCCTTTTTTTGTTATTCCCTTTCATGATTTTTTGCCAGAAAACACAACCGAATATGAATAGCAGTGCTTGGATTGTCACATTGCATGGTTGAAAATATGGCACTTGGCAAATTTATAGCTGAAAATGATAAAATTTACTAAACAAAAAAATGCTTGCAGAGTGATCTTTCCTCCTCTTGAAAACTTAGTGATTGTGCAGCTGTTCTCTCCTGTCTTTTCCTAAGGCATATTTGTAGATTTTCACAAGGAAAAAACATGTTTGGGAAACTGTGATTGTAAGTTAATTAAAAATAGTTTTCATTTTAGAAGACTAAATGTGTTGGCAGTAGCATACTCATTGCTAATGGGTGATTGTACTTTTTAAACAATAATAAGAGATTCAGTGAAGCTCTAGAAGATGCTAGGATATTATTAACTAGATAATCTATGTATTTGAGTTTTTATTCCCAAATAAGATGGATCTCCCAGAGCCAGAAGTGTGAGTTTATATTTGATAATTATATGAGACTCTTGAGCTTTCTTGCAGATTGTAATTCAATTCCATAGGAAATGAGGTTTAAAACACGAAGAAAGAATGAGTGCTTCTAATTCCAGGAAAGCGTTGTGACCAGCTTGGTCGGTTTGCTCACTCTGCCCCAAACAGAGCCCAGCAGATTATGCACCATGCTGTGCTGGAGCAGCAAATAAGAGTACAGAACCCAGCAGTCACAAATTATATCTTTCTCAAATATTGGTTTGGTTCTGTGGAAAAAATTGTTTCTGAGAGTGTTTATCAAAATGTCAGCTGTGGTTTCCTTTACTGGAGGTTATTCTGTGGTGAGGTACATCTGAAATGGATGAAAAGTGTTTGGCACTTACTGGACAACCTGTGGCAGACAAACAACTGCCCAAAATTAGGGATCTGGACCACAGAGGCAAAAAGCTGGTGACTTGCTTCTCTGATTCTGATGACAAGTTGTGTGTGGATATGTGTGTCTTTATTCATGTGTTCTTACACACATGCAGACCCACTCCATGCTCTGTAGATGTTCTACAGTGGATTATGTTCACACTGCTGAAAACAACATAGGCAACTTTGGCAGATAGGGTGGAGATTCACAGTTCTGTTCCACCCCTCTGTAGAGCCAGGTCCAAGGGCTGTAAAGCTAACATGGATAAAGATTAAAAAGCTGCTATAACAGAAAAATGATCAGTCAAAACCACCTGATTTTTGCACATTTAGGATGCTTTTTTTCATCTGTAAATGTTGTTATGGAGATAGGAATACAGGTGAAGAGTCAAGTAAAAGCATATTTAGCTAAATTAGGAGAGGAAAAAATGCCTTTTGAATCTACCTAGGATAGTTACTATAACTGCTGAGTATCTTTAGGGGTTTTCTGGCTCCTAAGCAAAGCACCTTATGACTGCAAAAGGTAACAGAATGTAAATAAAAAAGAAAAAAGGAGAAGTAAACATGCCCCATAAAGAATAAAATAAATTTTAAAAAGTAATTTTTTCTTGTAAAAGATGACTTGGAGCTAACTGCGTTCATGTACTTTAGTCTCCGTGGGATTTAAATTCAGATTATGCCAAACTGGGTCAGTGTCATACATGAAAAGATGGGGACTTCAGAGATAAGGCTGGGGTAGTTGTTCTAAATACCATAAATTACAAACTCATCATTTAGTCAAAACAGCAGATTTCTGGACATTTGTGTGTACAGTTTCACCTGTGGCAATTAACTGGAAGATTAAACTCTCACATATTTGTGCTAAGTTTGCCAAAGCTTGTGGATGGGAGCTTGGTGGATCCTCAAAGTTTAGAGCATGGAGTAAGTTTAGATCAGGGAGGATCATGGCCAAGAGGGAGGGGGGCCATGAGGTGTTTTAGGAACAGACCTGTTGCTGCTGGCAGTATGGCACCAGGGAATGTGTTGGCCACACACAGAGACCAGGATGAATTTTTAACTTTGCATGTGCTCAAGGAATGTTCCCATAAAGGAAATTATATAAATATATTGATTTATTGGAACAGAACAAAGTATGTCCTTCTGAGGAGAAAGAAACTTCTGCTTTGAAATAGGGGAAGATGCCAAAAGCAATAGATTAAAATGAGGAATGGGTGGTGATATGGACTAGAAATCAATGCATTCAGTGTGGTGCAATCATTAGACACAGATGCTATACTGGTGATAAAAATGGAAATGCAAAACTAGGCTCAGGAAAGAAATTATTCATCACTTTGCAGTTCTCTACAGGACAAGTTAAGTGCTGTCTGTCATCTGATTAAAAAGTAACTGAAAGACATCTGTCATGAAAAATACTGTAGCAAAATGGGAAAAAGTTAAAGATGAGGTTTTCTCTAAAGTTCTCTCAAAAGATGTCTTTGGTCAAATGTCAAAGAACATGAAAGTATCTCAAAGGGCCAACATGAGTAGTACTGAAATTACTGTATTTATCTATACATGCACACAAATTTTGTGTTTCTGTCTGGTTTGTATTTAATATGTTTAAGTGTATACGAAATGGATATAACAAATGCAGTGAATATCTTCGGAGTTAACAGTGATGAAATGTAAGCAGTGATGAAATGCAAACCTTCTAATGTTTATCAACTGTGCATTAAATATGTAAATATACATCTATTTATACATATGTCTGTGTATACATGTATATGTACAAACATATAAGAATTAAATTTATTTTTCCAGTTTGATTTCATCATTTTTTGAGACCAAGTTTGTAGGCTCTTGCATTGCTTCCTCCCAGTGGAATACCTAGTGCTGTATGTTACCACATACCTGTGCTGTCTGTCCACAGCCTTGGACATGTGAGGGGTACATGCTAATGTGGCTGTTATATCAGAAGATATTTTCAAGATGAAGATAAAGAGGAATTCTGTGGATATCCCTGAATCTGTGAATTTCTTTTGTTACATTCAAAGAAAATAAAAATAATATTTTTCGATCTTACTGTAAAGAAAAGCTGTAAATTGCCTAATTTTAAGGCAAATGAGTAGTCTGTCTCCAGGCCTTAAGATTCCTAAATGAAAGAAGAATGTTGCATTTTTCACTATTTTCAGCCTCCAATTTTCAAGCATAACTTAGGTGAATGTTCACCAGCGAATCTGTGAAGTTGCATTTGACTGAAAGCAGCAGTGAATACAAAACAAGTGTTAAGTTCAAGTTACATGGCTAATTCCAGTTTAAAATGTTCACATTTGGCTAATTGTATTCATTTATTTCTTCTTAAGGCAAAATGGGGAAACAAAATAGTAAGCTGGCCCCTGAGGTGATGGAGGATCTGGTGAAGAGCACGGAGTTCAATGAACACGAGCTAAAACAGTGGTACAAAGGATTTCTAAAGGACTGTCCAAGTGGTAGACTGAACCTTGAGGAGTTTCAGCAGCTCTACGTAAAAGTAAGTTGTTTACTAAGTTATTCGTTAACTTAAAAGTAAGTTATTTGACTGTAGAAAAAGTTATGAAGTAATGTAAAGCAAACATGTGGTGCAGAGCTGCTGGTCATTTAGACTAAGGAATAACTTTGCTGGGAGAAGCAATGGTGAAGATGAGGAGATGAGTGGGAAATGTTACCCTCATCACACCAGTGATTCATGTAGCTATAGTGACCAGTACCAAAAGTTTAGGAAAAAAGCTGTGACTTATTCGCAAGAAATATAATATATTCTCTGCACTCTGAAATTCATGGACCTCGTTCACCTTCAAAGGATGGCCGTGGTCCTGTTCGATATAAACCATGATTGCTGGACACACTTACAGAAGTGGTGAAGTTTCATGATAGTATGACCTGCAGATAAATTATGCACTGTGCACAAAGGATTTCTTCATAAACTGTAGGTATTGCCTTTATTTTTCCCTGCTGTCACTTCATTCTGGTTTTACTGGGAAAGGAAAGCAGGCTGATCTGTTTATTTTCTTCTTATTTTTCATTACGTTACCAAGTTCAATGCAGTCTTTTCCTTACATTTATTATGTATTTATTCAGTAACAGAAGGACATGGGGGTAGCATAAAAAGTGTATTCATGTTACAAAGATAATTATATTTTAATTCAGAATTGAGTGTCTGCCTAAAGGTCAGAGACTTCAAAGTAATGTTAATTAGGAGAAATATTGAATGGCAGGGATGAACTGTAGAATCAGAACAGCTCGTAAATACAATGTGAGATTGAATAAAAATAAAGCAGCCTTTCCAATGTAAGTAGTTAATATTGAGCACAATGACAATTTTTGCAGACGAGTGGGACTGTTGTTTCCCTCAAATGTGTGCTACAGTTCTTTCCTAAATTTCTTCAGCCTTTAACCAGATCCCTTAGCAAATTATTACCTAGACCCTTTTTCTTTCTAATAAACGGTTCTAGCAAAAACTTCTGAGCTTACATAAATGAGTTTGTCTTCATATTTTAATATTTATGGCTGAAGATGTTGCCTAGCAATCGTTTTCTTAAGAAACAAATGAGTTTGTAATGAATTTTATTTTCAGATTAAAGAATTTGTAGAGCCTCAGGTATTGTGCTTGTTATTAACTGATAATTTATAAGTCCCATTTTAAATAGTACTCACTGCACATCCTGCAAGAGCAGACATCCTGTCATTTCTCATACGTGTTTCTGGGAAAAGTAAAAGATCTTTACAAAATTCATAATAAAGTATGTCAACTCTTCAGAAATCATTGTTTCTTTTTGGAAAATCAGAGTAAAAGATTGTTTGTTTGTTTGTTTTTTGGGGTTCTTTTGTTTGGTTTTTTTGGTTGGTTAGTTGTTTTTTTTGTGGGTTTTTTTTTTGGTTGGGTATTTTGGAGTGGGTTTTTTTGGGTTGTGTTTTTTTGTTTGTTTGGTTTGGTTTTTTTGTGGGGTTGTTGTTTTTGTTGTTGTTGTTGGGATTTTTTTATGAATTTGTGTGCTGTGAGAAAAAACATCTTCTGAAAACGTCAGAACTGCCAGGACTTCCTTCCTTCAAAGGGGTGTTTGAAGCGTTCATAGATATTTCACAAGATACTTTACTCATGAAGATGTATCAGAGAGTAAATTCAATATCATGTTTGCAGAGATGGTAGTGCAAAAAATAACATGAAAAGCACGAACAGTATTTTGCTCTTGAAATTTGAAGACAGCTTTGTAATCTTGCTAAGCTGCAATATCCAGATTTTAGCTTTACAGCCTCGTGTATCTTTAGATATGGACATCAAATACAATTCTCTCCCTTGCTTTGGTAATTGTGTGGTTTCATTTTTGCTCTGTAATGGCACCTCCATATATTTAGTCCTGTTTATTGTCATCCCATATTTAATGTCTATACAGGGCAAAATACTTATTTTGCAGAGGAGAAATATGATTAGCTGTAGTAAATCCAGAGCTTTACTTCTCTCTTTATCACAGAAATGCTTGTAAAATAATGTCTCTGAGGAGCTCACAGTCTGAGTGTTGGCCATGGTGGTGACTTCTCTTGTATAGGACATTCTGTATGCCCCAGCTGCTGGCTGCAGATAAATCCCCAGATGTGAAATTTGACGTTTCCAGGATGAGCCACCAGCAGGAGACCTAAATCATTATGATTACATTTATAGCATTTCAGTTCACTTAAAGTATATTCAGGGTGAAAATACATAAAGCATGTATTGATTCGTAATTCCTCTGCATGAACTTATTTGGAATGGTGACATTTATCTGTTGTTCTGAAGTGGATTTTATTGAAGAACATTTCCATAGATCAATATATTTTTAAAAGAAATAAAAGACCTTCCTTCATTTTCAATTTACATTGACCTAAGAGGACACTGTTTCTTTGTTCATGAGAGCTGTGTGGTGCATTTTCGTATGTGTTGATAAAAAGGTGTTGGTCACCTAACTTAGAGGCAAAGAAAACTTTTTTTTTTTACTTACACACAGTAGAAAATATCCTCAGCTTAAAGATCCAAAGCATTTTATATTAGCAATACTTAGAGGCGAATTTCCTGGTTACCTCCACTTCTCTTCCATCAGAATTGCAGAGTGGGGTGCACAATCTTAGGGCATAGAAACTGTTTGGGTTACTTTTTATGAAACATAACTAGATGTGTCCTGGGATCACACCTAATGTGTTACTGTATCTAATGCCTGCTCAAAAGCTTGAGTTGGTCTGAAATGGGACCTCCAGAACATGTGTGATGTGGATGTCAGGTCCTCAACACGAACCCTTCCAACTCTACATATTTGCATCAATTGTACTGTGCTGTTTACTGATGTAGATGAAGACTGTATTGACTAAAGAGGGAATTATTCTAGTTTGGCTTGGAAACATTTGCTATTGAAGTTTCCATTATGAATACTAATCATCCAGTGCTTAAAATAAATAGCAGTTACACAAATGGACTTTACAGAAAAATTGTTTGCAACACTTTTAGTGGAAGTGTCTATAAAAATATTTAGTCAAGAATACCCCTTTTAAATAAGCAGCTAACAGGCAGAAATATACTTTATACTGTTGCTTATTTAATGATTTCTGCAATATCGTAGGTTCATTAAAAATACTGGTCCATTTTGGGGTAGATAGATTCTTCTTGGGATACAAAATATATGACAAACTGTTAGGACTTATGTTTCCCTCTATGGTGCTGAATGAAGTGAATTCTTCAGCAGTTTTTGGAGTAGTTTATTGAAGAGTTGGTTATATACTGCAAGCCCAGAGCCATAAAGAGACCTAAGTACTGAAACACTGAGTTAGCTGTCCTGGCATTCTACACAGAGCATGGGAGGGGAAGAAATCTGTGGATAACATTCTGAGGAAGCTAAAACTCAAGCCAACATTTTCTAAACAAATGTGCAAAACCACAAGGTATTGCTCAGGACAGGAGCTGGTGCTAAATTCTAAGTTTCTCTGGGGTATATGCATCTGTTTTCATATGAGAGTTGCATCTTTCTACTGCAGAAAACTGTCTAGAACAGTAGAAAAGGCAAAATCAACTGACTGGAGTCCTTTTGCTTTCTCTCTTAAGTGACAAAAATAATGTAATTATCTTACCTTTATCGCACAAGTTTAAGTACTCCTTAAGCTGTAGAAAACAGAATCAATTAGAGGAAGAGCATTGCCAACAGGTCGAGGGAGGTGATCCTGCCCCTCTTCTCAGCCCTGGTGAGGTGCATCTGGAGAGCTGTGTCCATTTCTGGGCTCCTCAGGACAAGAGAGAGCTGGAGCTCCTGAAGAGGGTCCAGCAGAGGGTGACAAAGATGATGAAGGGACTGAAGCATCTCTGTTACGAGGAAAGGCTGAGGGAGCTGGGCCTGTTCAGCTTTGAGAAGAAATAACTGAGAGGGAACCTCATCGATGTCTAGCAGTATCTGAGGGGATGTGTCAAGAGGATGGACCAGGCTCTGCTTCCTGGTACCCACAGCAGGACAAGAGGCAGAAACTGATGCACTGGAAGTTCCACCCGAACGTGAGGAAGAAATTCCTTGCTATGCAGTGACCACACACCGGAACAGATTGCCCAGAGAGGCTGGGGAGTCTCCCTCACTGGAGATATTCCAGAACCCTCTGGATGCAGTTCTGTGCCATGTGCTCTGGGATGACCCTGCTTGAGTGGAGAGGTTGGACCAGATGATCTACTGTGGTGTAGTATTGTGTGAATTATTGTGTCTCTGTTTGAATCTGCACTGCCTGCCCTCTCATTTATCTACCTGTGATGAGACATGACCTTCTGGGCTGCTGGAAATATCCCAATTAACCTCTTTTTCTGTAGCATCAGACAAGCTGGAACCTAGAATTTCCTTCTTCAAAGAGAATATCCTAACTGTTAAGCTTAATCCTTACTGGCTGCCTTAATTTTCCTTTTTTCTCTCCTAAAAAGTCCTTAATTCTTTTATCTTGCATAAAACTTCATTAGCATTGGGAACAGAGAGCTAAGGAATTAATATACAAAACTGTCATTAAAATAAAATATACCAATAAAAAACTCTTGAGTGTTCCTATCATTCTTCAGGGTTTCTTGCAGTCTACAGGGCCAAACACATTTTCCTTCAGATCTTTTGAATTCACTGGGTTTAGATGAATATGCCCTAGAGTGTGTAAGTGTGCATAATCACTGCTAATATTCACAGGAATTATACATGTTTATTAAGTGGAAAATAGGCTTCTGTATTGTGATACTTCTTGGAACTGGGTCACTGAACATGAGAAGCATATCTCTGCATTAATTGAAACAAGCACCAATGGTCCTTTAACTGGAAGGGCAGGGTTAGGAGTGATCGTGATATAATGCTAACATTAAATGAAGTAACTTACTTTGTGAGTTTATTGCACCTATATTATTTAGCTATGTTTTGGAGTCTTATAGACAACTTTTAAATGAAGGGAAAAAAAAAGAAAAAATGAAAAAATAATGCTATTTCATTAATTAGAATCAAATGTTTTGTCATATTTTTTGCTTCTCTCTCACATTTCTAGCCTTGAAGGGAATCGATTTCTAGTCCTTCATTTAATATGTGTAGAACAAAAGAATCTCAAAAATCTATTGAAATTTAAGTGGGTGTATTTGCAGCCTCTTTCAAGACAGACTAGCATCTTTCTAAAGATGGCACAGAGCTCCTCAAAATATCAGGTTAGAGCTGGATTTCAGGCTTTCAGTGGCTGTAAAAAAGTAGGATTCCAGAGTGGCACAGCTGTGTTTACAGATGTCCCAAACACAGATGCAGTTGTACTGGCAGAAACTGATGTTTCCTGGGATCATCTCTTAACTGGTGGAGCTGTGCTGGTTTTGTGAGTGTGCTTTGGCCACTTGAGCTCTACCTATAAAAGGAATACTTCTGAGGTATGTTACACCAATGTTAGGTATATGATGCCAAATATAATTAATATGTTTAGCGTATTATATCAATCCTGTGTTACTGTGGAAGTACAGTGTGTCTTGAAATAATGTATAAATAAGATATATAATTATAAAAAATACTGATCTACCTACACAATAACTTTAGCGTTGTTGCTACATTCCAGATCACATCTGGTATGCCAGCAGTATTTCTGGACAGTATGAAAGGATATTTGCTGGATGTACGACCTGAATTTAACTGCAACAAAGACAACATTATATGTATTTATTTATAAAGATGACTCCAAAAAATTTTAAACTGGTTAATATTACTGCGGTGTTACTGAATATTTCAAACTGACATGGAATAATAAAGCTAATATTGTTATTTTAGAAATGTTTGATGCAAACAGAGCAACAAATAGCACTGGTCTGGGGACATCGCAGTATGGCTCTATAAGTGCACATCTAGATAGGGAAGTAGGGGCTGGACAGGAGTGACAGTAATGTTACTGGCCTCAGAAGAAGTTTTGCTTGTGGGGATTGTAAAACACTTGATGAGGTAGAGATTCTTAATGCATTCCTTAAGCACTTAATACAAATCTGCACATCTGAGGCAATTACTGTAAATCATTAGAAAGAAATTCTCTTTTTCACCAGAAGTTCAGTGAAGTTCCTATGAAAAGAAAATTAATATAGCAGAATCAAAACAGCAGTGTGCTGAAAAGCAACTGTGCTTGTGGTCCAGCACTATCACTGGGGAGTGCTTTTCAGGTTGAGCAATGTGCTTGGTGTTCCAAAGCTGTATTAAAACTGGGTTCTGATGACTTTAAAACCAAAAGAGATTGCAATTGCTTTTCAAACAGAACTTGGCTAAAAAAAAAAAAAAGCATGGTCTTGTTGCCTGGATGTTTTCCATACAAAACTGCTTTTGCCATTATTCATTTTCTTCTGCTTATAGATATGAATAGGCAGGTGCTGTGCCAAAATGCAGGTCTACTCCTAAACCACATAAAAGGCTTATTATATATTTCAAACAGAAGCTCAGATTGTGCTTCATGAATTTTAAAACAAAGGGCCAGAATGCTTCTTACTTTTAAAACCAATATCAAACAAACCCCGAAGGCAATATAAACTTTGAAGCTGACTTTGGTCAATTCAGGGAAGGGGAGGATACTGGTAATGTGCCTTTCTCCTGCATTTCTGTCTCTGTGCTTATCCCAGGAAAAATAATGTCTGGACTTAATATCATTTTGTGGAACAGATTTTAAAATCTGTCTTTAGTAAACAGAGCTTTAAAGATCAGCAACCATACTGAAAAACAAAACAGAGTAAATAAACACGGATTCTCATTTAAGCTGCAAAGCAAATTGAAAACAGTGATTTCCAGAAGAGGACCAGCTTGCTGGGTAGCAAACAGTTCTGAAAATATGGCTGTAAATCACAACACTGGACACTAAGAGCCTTTAGCAATGTGGAACGGAGTCAGTTTAGATTGAAACACTAATCTCAGTGAAGCTAATGGGAGTTTTCATTCCTGATCCGTACTTAAGCTCTTAGGACTGTACTGAGCTCCCGAAATTGTTTATCGTTGTGACACCCGAGTGCAGTGGAGTCTGGTGCAAGCTCCATTAACCATTAGTGTCCAGTCCTACAAGCTGAATCTAGAGTCTGGAGAGCTCCTCTCATCACGTGCGAAGAATGTGCATGCTGGGACCTGTCATTTAAAGGCAACAATGGTTTAAAAACTAAGTCTGGGGTGGGGGGAAGGGATGAAAGTAAGGGTTCTGAAGCTGGTAAAAAAAGTTTCAAAAGCAAAGAAGGACAAGTCCTTTTCTACTTGCAGTATTATGGCTAGTGGCTAATTTTAAAGTCTAAAATACTTTTTTTTCTTTCCTTCTGCATATAATGGCCCATATCCTCCAGACAATCTCCTCTGGAGACTCTAAATCTGGAAAATGAGGAAGTCAGACAAATTTAAGAGATGAAATCTAAACAGATAAATCTTAATTGCTCCAAATAGTAGCTTGTGGAGTATCCAGGCTAGTGGAATGATTCTTCCTAATGCTTAAACAAATCAGTAACATATGCTGACACTGTGTCTGGAAGAGGCAGGAATCATGGTCACATGAATCCAAAAAGCAGTCCAGCTGTCTAAAGGCATCTCCAGGGCTTACAGAGTCAGCAGATGTGTGGGAATGCAAAGGTTTAGTCCAAACCTCTGATTATTACCAAGTATTGAATATAACTGTAATTCTGTGGCTATATGTGGTTCTTGGAGGCACT
The DNA here is from genome assembly GCA_013397865.1 of Struthidea cinerea. Classification (NCBI taxonomy): domain Eukaryota; kingdom Metazoa; phylum Chordata; class Aves; order Passeriformes; family Corcoracidae; genus Struthidea; species Struthidea cinerea. The sequence continues at coordinate 2,019,289 of VZTI01005431.1, read as the reverse complement.
CAAAACTGACTTGTAATGCATTGAAGAGAGTACATCCAGACAGGACAAGATGATCCAGCCTGGAATGCTTAAAAATATCACCATTTACATGCATGCCCTAGTTTCCACCATAGTCTGATAAAAGAATGCAGGCTGGGTAAATTTTCCAACAATAACATTCAAATTAGTTTCACTTCATCTTTTGTTTTGAAGGAAGCTCACCAGTTTCCAAAACTGTCATGCATTTTTATAAGAGACCTTGTTCCTTTACAGTTCACCTTTGATCTATGTTGTACTCCTCCGAGAAATCAAAACAATGAATTTGGGATACTGTGATTATTTCTGAAGCAAAACACTGAATTTATTAATAAGATTATCTGAAGGGTAATAAAGGAGTGCTGCAGCTTGGATGGAGAGAGCCATTGCTAACACAAAGAATGAAAGTGCTCAAAGAAAAAAACTGAACTGTCAGCACCAAGTCCCATAGCTGTTATCATGTTCAGACCTACTATTTGTTGTAACAATGCTTATTTTACCACTGTTACACAGTCCTCACAGCAGCTATCAAGACTGATCAGTGGTTCACAACCTCTATACAATCTGTTGCAAAAGTCATGTGTTTCAGACATTTTTCATCCTGAAAATTCTGCTTCTTACCTCCCTTCATCCCATCTCAGTGCTTTCCTTCTCATCACAAGGAAGAGTATTCACAAAACCAGTGAAAATCCTTGAGGATGTGCCAGAGAGAGAGAGAGAGAGAGAGAAATAATATTGACTGTACTTCTTTCAGAGATCTTCCTTTCTCTTGCAATCAAATAAAATCATCATGAATGGAACACATAAAATCTCTGTATTATGTATGAACAGTTGAAATACAAAAAGGTTAAACAGTTTGCTTGATGTTTTTTGCAAAGTCAGGGTTGAAATTACTTCATGGGTCAAAATATAAATGTCCTTTACTTCATTTCTTTGGAGTGAGGGTTTGTTCTTTTTTCCTACAGAATGTGTTGGCAATGCCTTCCTGGAGTCATATATACACATAACAGTATAGCACTTCTGGCCAGATGTTAATCAAATAGCTACTCTAGATCTACACAGGTTTCTGTGCTCTACAGTTAAACTGTAACCATGTCTTAGTGGAAACCAGTATTTTAGATACAGGATTTTGTATTTTGAAATGCAGATCATCCTTTTAGGATGCTACCAGCCTTATTCTGAAGGCTAGTTAGCATGTGTTTTTGTTGCTTGAGAGAAAATGAACTAGGGTCTTTCAGGGATTTTTTCCTGTCACAGTTCTTGAACTATAAACATTTCTGTTGGTTTAATATATTTTTAAAAAAGCTGTTTAGTATTACAGAGTTCCTGAAGGAAGCATTAAACCAGGGCACTTCATTTCAGCACTGGAGCGAATTACTGTGATTTAAAGTTTTTTGGTTTTAAACATTGAAGTGCTTTCCTCTAGTATCAAAGTGTGCTTTCAAGCACACTTGTGCACAAGGCCTGGAGCTGAAAACAGCATTCTTATTTCATAAGGTATGGACAGGAACTTGGTGCTCTGAACCACATCCCTTCACCCCACTGCGCCATCTCTGACTCCATGCCTCACCTTCTCCTCCCTCTCTCCTCACAGGAAACTCATCAGTCCTGCAGAAAGCTAATTTACCATCCTAATATGTACTTGATGGACAGCTGTGGGTCACTGTAGCTGGGTGTGAATATCTCAAAAATTAAAGGGATGCATTTGAGTGAACCATGGCGCTCGCAGCCAGGCATTGCCGTGTCAGCCTGCTCCATCTGCTTGTGGTGTGCTGAGGTGGCAAATCACTGTTACCACTGCAACACATGCTGCTATAGCTGTGCGGGCAATGAAACACCAAGTGCTTTTTCAGGGTACTGTGATATGGAAAAGCCTTTGGGAGCTCGGTTAGTTACCAAGTTAAACACAGTTTTTATTATCATGTAGACATTAGTTGACATTACAGTCAGATTTCTACTACTTGTAGTCTGAAAGTTTCCAGTACCTTGGGATATCAACTTTCTTTTTCTTCAATGAGAGTAAATTTCCATCTTTTCATGTTTAATTAAGGCTCACAGGAATAGACTGTTTGCACTGACAAACCCGATGATTGCCGCATTGAGATAACTTACTGCTACCTGGCATGAGAATGAGGTAGCTATCCTAATTTTATATTCAATTGCAAACAAAGCAAAATGAGAAAAACATATGGCTTGGAAGATAAAGTAATAAACACAAGGAAAATCAGACAGGAGAAGATTTTGCCATTTTAATAAAATATGCATGAAACATTCTCAGAAAAGTGTGATGTGAAATCCACCAGGTTAAGGAGTTGTGAAGGTTGGCTGTCTGGTTGCATGAATAGCCCAAAACTGAATGTGCAGCTCTAAATAAAATCTCCCTGTAGTCCAGAGAAAGAGCAGTATATACAAAAGTGTAAATCAATACTGCAGTTCACCTCAAAGTGAATATCAATTGGGGATTATTTCCATGTTAACAAAAAAAAAGGAATTAAAGTTCTTATGTCATTTATTGAAATAAAACTGTATATGGACCTTGTCGGCAGTTTTCAGAGGAAGTATATTAAATTATGAAGTTATTTCTAGATGGCTCTAGAGGTCCCCTTTTATTTGGTAGGATGTACCCTAGGATTGCTGTTTTCCCTTGCTAGGAGATTACACACCCCTGAGCATACATATGACTCTTCACAGCTTTCTTTGACAGATACTCTCTAGTTTGCTCCTCCCGGTCAACCCCATTAGGGTAGGAGATGGATGAAGCCCTATTCCAAGATATATGAATTTTGACTGTGTGATTCCTGTCCCTGGTGCTAATACCAGATACACAGGGACTGATCAAAAGGAACAGTCTTTGAATTCACTTTTGTGTTTGCAGGCTCCAGCTACTACTACTCGTGTCCATGTTGGCTGTATCTGTGTCGCTCTTCTAAATACCTTTTTGGTTCTGAAAAACTTCAATTGTGTTGGTGTTTATTTAATTGTGTTGGTGCTTATTAATGCAGAAATTACAGTGCCTAAATTTATGTGTCAGTGCAGGCAATTATAGCTTATATCATTTAACTGAAATGATGGAGTTGTTTAAGAATGGATCAACTAAAACAAGAAATTGTGTTGTGAAAGCCTCACAGGACATCACAGGTCTGCAGATGTATTTAGGGGATGTACTTTAGCACGGATCTGTTTTCACCAGAATAAACTCCAGCCAGCTGTTTTTCATCTAGCTGCTCAGTGCTGGTCTCTGGAAGGTGATGCTGTTTGGATGTGGTCCTGGTGAACTGCAGATGTCCTTAGCTTCCTTCTGAGTCCTTCTGTCCACACACACATGCCTTAGCCCCGGCAGGAAAGGATGGAGTTATTTTTTCTGTGAAATTGCTGCTTCCCACCTACCCTCTGCTTCTCACTTACCCTCTCACCCACACCTTGGGAGGTCAGGTGCTGTTCCCTGTGCTCAGTTAACAATCCTAATTTCATTCAGGAGGAAAACACAAATCCTTCCCTCAGGGTCCAATTTCTATATTTCGGTACAAAGCCTCTTCAGCACATTGAGTCTTACGTTACGTGTGGGTCGGTACACTCGGTACAAACATTATATACACACATTAAACTTCTTGATTAGGACAAGTGATTTAGGTGGCAATCACTTCTGAGCTCACAGTTGCTTAGTAGTGACCAAAACCTGCAGTCTTCTTGGAGGAATACAGTCACACCATCTCATGTATATCCAGAGCCACAGAAAGGTACAGCTGAGCTTCAGCTTCACAGTAATGATACTGCACAATTGTTTTCGCCTCATCTCTTCTGTTGCACATTTGTACAGAACAAAGGACGTCTTAACACTCTATTTATTACTCTTAGAAGTCAAACTTAGCAATATTTTTATTTAAATATTATAAATATTTATTTATTTTTAAAGATAATTTCAAACATGATGTTTGTTTGGTTGATTGTGTTTTTTGAAAACAAGGTAGTACTTCAGATAACACCTGGCCTGAGAAAGGTACATTTTCTGAGTTCTGCTACACTGTGGTTCTTAAAAGCCCAGCAAGAAAACTGGAGTTAAAGCCTAGAACATGATGCTGAAAATTGCAGTTTATAATAGTAATAGTCATATTTAATTGTAAAGTTGCTATATTAGTCCTGGCTTGAAGAAGCAATTATTTATCTGTCGATTAGTTCTTGCTACAATTAAATACAGTATATGACAAGGGAAACCCAACAAATTAGTGGCCTTGTGTTAGAACTGCTTTCTCAGTGCCGCAAATTAGCCCCTGTGGTGTATTAGTCTATCCACTCATTTATTTTTAAGATTCTTTTCCCCAGGAGTTTTTCTGTATAGCAGGAAAATGATGTTTAATGGACCTGAGGTTGTTTTCCCAGAGACATAAATTCTGGGGTTATTCTAATGTATGGCCAAGAATTGTAGGAATAAGGATATTTCTGCTTCCTGTATCTACCACCCTGGGGTGTCTTTGAAACATGAAAAATCATGAGAAAGAGCACATGCTCTGAAACAACCTGAAAGGAAACCCTATTTTTGTTCTCAGAAAATTTAGTTTCTCATACAGAAAATCACCAGTAGTTCCATAGCACTAGAACTGAGTAAAAAAAATACTGCTAACAAAAGGTAAATGCTGGTCTTTTTACCCAGCAGTTTCTTTTAAGATGATGTACCTCATTTTTACTTCTCTGCAAGAATAATTATATTTTGCCAAAGAAATGAAATCTCTTTCCAAAGGATGAATTGAACACATTCAGTATAAAAATTACATTAACTGGTAGCCAAATTTATTAAAGATACAGGATTCAAAATTACTAATTTGGCACACAAGCTTCTAATAATACTGTAGAAGTGGACTATCTCTGGGAAATTAGCTCTTGAGCTCTATCCAGCACGCAATTATCAGTGGGAGACAAAAAAACAAACTGTATTCTGGCTGTCCAAGGCTGGAATTTTTTTCTTCACAGGCACAATAAATAGTTTTTGCTAGAAATAAAGAGACTGCCAAATCAACCTATCTGAATAAAAAGTATGTTGTGCTTTACACATGGGAAAAGTGCTCCAGAACAGTTAATCCCTACAAAAACATTATCCCTGGATTATCACCAGTTGTACTTGCCTTCAGGCAGTTTTCAGTTATTTGTTTCCATTTTCTATACATGTACCCAGTGTTTTTATTTCCACGTGACTGTTCATCTCAATAATTTTCTTTGCTCTCATCTATTCTGGGCTCGTGTGTGTGCATTTTACATGTTGCCAGAGTACTTTGGGCTATATTTATGTTTCCAGATTCATAGAAATATTGTTCTACATATAATGCTGTGAAAGTCAGTATGTATTCCTAAGAGGACCACTGATTTCTGTGGAGTGTCCCATGTCACTGCAAAGTACATCAGTGGATGAGAATATTTTGTATCTTTTCTCCTTCCCTTTTATGTAGACATGATATAAAAATTCCGTGGTAGTCCTGTCTGTGGGTGGTGTGAGTGAGTTCACGTATCTCACTGGCTGAAGAAGCCTCACACAGGTTTTATTGCCAGCACGTTGGTGTAATAGCTGGGTCAAGGGACAGCTGAAGTCGTGTTGCTATGCAGACAGGATGTCTTGGAGCCAAAAGAAAAACAAAGGGAGAAAGAAACTCTTTACAAGAAATGCAGTCCGTAGGTACTGTGTGGATCACTTACTGTATAACCAAAGGCAGTGGTAACAGTGCATGGCACACTTAGGGTGAAATGAAAGCATTAGGGTAGAGGGTAAGAGTTTGAACAAAGGGAGGATAGTTCTTTGGTATAATCCATGATGGATTAAAAACGTGCTTTTTTAAATTACCAGAACTCATTTGTTGCATTAAAGCCTCCATTCTTGCTGTCTTGCTATCCTAAATTCACAAAATGCAATATAATGCAAAACTAAATGTTTTCCTCCTCAAGGAACAAAGTGCCCTCCTTCTTCCAGAAGATGCAACCTTGTAGTCTCCAAACTCCTATACAATCCTGGCTGTCAGGCATGTGGAATCTTCAGATACATCCCCATCTTTTCCTTAACCATAATGTCCTTTTCTTTTCTTCTCAGCTAGCTCCTACCCTTCTTCCCTAGGGCACTGGCTAGATGAGTGGTGAAGCCTGGTGGCATGTCTGTATCTCTGTCCTTTTCTTCTCCAGCTTTTGAGTTTCTGCAGACTCGGCTTTGTGTCTTCAGCATAATGAGAAGCTTGCTGTTAGTTGTGCTCATTCAGCCTATAATTGGGGCTTGGTCATTTTATTTTAATTTGTCTCTCTCCTTACTTCAAGACAAGGACAGTCCAATATCAGAAAGCCAACCCAATCCTTTATGCAAAGGAGAACCTTATAGCTGGAAACTTTTCTAAAATATAAGTTTACAAACACTGGCAAGATACTGCATAGCAAGGCAAAATGAATGGGCATAATTGTTTGTTATTCATTGTTAATGGTGCTGAGAAACACTTCAAGAAAAGGAACTATCCAGACTCTTTTACTTGACCTAAAATGAAATGTCTCCAGAAAGATTTTTGAAATGCCTTCCTTTTAATCTTTAAACATATAAATTTCTAATTTATCATGCCATAGGTGGGGGGGGGAGCACTCTTTGTAAATTTTAAATTTTTTAAACTTTTTTGCAGTAATTCAAGTTATATACATGGTGATATCAAACAGTACAGGCTTGAGAAATGAAAGTAAATTTAAAAGAGAACAAATTGAGGTTGGGTAAGTGTAAACTTGCTGTAGACTTCGGAAGATTTAAAATTACATTTCTTTTTATAAACCTAAGGGGCTTAAAAATTAAGACACATGATAATGTTGGCAGGGGGACATTATATAGACAAGCCATTCCATACTTAAGGTTATATGTGTATAATAAAACACATGGTTCTGAGAAGACCTGCACTGCAGCCTTTAGATAAGGTTGTAAATAAACAGATTGAATAACCAATGGTCCTGTTCAAATCCATGGGAGACCTGACACCTTCTGTGGGACCAAGGTTTGGCTTGCATTTTACCAGTTTCTTGTTTTATAACATATGAAACACTACAAAAGAATGACAGATGGCCTTATAACTAATTTTTTTTTGTGATGAAAATATGGTCACCTCTTTTTGTCTCTTCTATGGAAATTCCTTCTCTCTTGGTAACTCCCACAAGCAAATAATCCATTACCAAGCTGTTCCTGAAGTGATAAACATGGTATCTGGAAGCACAGAGGAGAAGATGCTGGATTAGGCACTCCTGGGAACTCCCATTCAAGCCATTGTGGGTTTTTTCAGCTCATTGGCCAAACAAATCAGATTACCACATCTGTTTAGCCAGATGGTCTTTCTAGTGTCATGAGGCAAGTGCAGTCAAAATACTATCTATAACTAGCACAAGGATTGTACTGGCAACTTGATGCAGAAAAGGAGTTACATTGCAGAAAACCCCTGTTGATGGCATGTGATGGCAATTTCCTTTTCTAACAGGCAAATGAACTGATCACCATCTCCAGCCGTGGTTTGGGTATAGGTGGGAGCCTATGAGGCTCAGTAGAGCTATGGTTGGTTTCTAGATTGCAAGGTGGGAACACTAATCTATTAATATTAGAATCATAGAATCATGGAATTGGTTGGGTTGGAAGGAATCTTAAAGATAATCCAGTTTCAACCTGCCTGCCATGGGCAGGGATTCCATTCACTAGACCAGGCTGCTCAAAGCTTCATCCAGCCTGGCCTTGAACACTTCCAGGGATGAGACATCCACAGCTTCTCTGGGCAACCTGTGCCAGTGCCTCACCACCCTCACAGTAAAGAATTTCTTCCTAACATCTAATCTAAATCTGTTCTTTTTCATCTTAAAACCATTGCCTGTCACTATCTGCCCATATAAAAAGTCCTTCTCCCTCCTTTCTATAAGCCTCCTTCAGGGTACTGAAAGGCTGCTGTAAGGTCTCCCCAGCATCTTCTCTTCTCCAGACTGAACAACCCCAATTCTCTCAGCCAGTCCAGCACTCTGAGCACCTTTGTGGCCTCCTCTGGACTTGCTGTTAACACGTCCACGCCCTTCCTGTGCTGGGGACCCCAGAGCTGGAAGCAGCACTGCAGGTGGGGTCTCACCAGAGCAGAGGAGAGGGGCAGAATCCCCTGCCTTGCCCTGCTGCCCATGGGGCTTTGGATGCAGCCCAGGACACGCCTGGCATTCTGGGCTGTGGGGTCATGTCCAGCTTTTCACGCACAAGAACTCCTAAGTTCTTCTCCGCAGGGCTGCTCTCAAGGAGTTCTTCTCCTAATCTGTGTTCATATCTGGGACTGCCCCAACTCTTGCAGCACTTTGCACTTGACCTTAATGAACTTCATGATGTTCTTTTGGGCCCACTTCTCGAGTTTGTCCAGCCCCCTCTGGATGGCATCCCATCCCTCTGTTGTGTCTTCTATTAATCTTGGCTCGACCTGCTTGATATATTATCAGATCTTTAGTTGTTCATTTATTTTTCCAGCACTTGCCAACAAAAGAGTATTGTATATATTTTGGGTTCATTAGACTACTTCTCTTTCTTCTCTCCTGCTGGATCCACTCTACAAACATTATTATTATTAGGTCTAGCCTACATAATAAAAAAAGAAGGAAACTATCTTTCCAGCTAAAAAGAAACTGCATGAGATCCTTTTCCAAATTATCATTTGGTTGATTATGGCCTTATAAGGAAGATTCTCCCAGAGGATGATCAAAATGTGGTTGACTTCTAAGAATTTGCAGTGACTAGCTATTATGATGGAGCCAATTGAACATTCAAATATTGTATGACAATTTTGTATGGTTAATAAAGTGGATTTTATCCCTATAGGTCTTGAAAATTCCAGTATTATAGGAGAAATGCATGGGACTTGGCTACTAGTAGAGAGCAAAGGCACTTCCAGAGGGAAATTATCTCATTACGAGACAGATGTATGAGAGACATGGCAGAAATCATTCTTGTAAAGAACCAATCTACCTGTGTCTAAAGGGTGCCAGTGAGCTCTTAGATGTCTGAAATGGGGAAGAGAAATCCCAGACCTTGGTAAGAGGTATTTGAGAAAAAAGCAATTTTGCATAATAACAATAATAATTAAAAATTAATCCCAATTGCAAAATATCATACAGATTTTATAATGTTGTTTGGAACATATAAACATGTTTTATTTCAAGATCTCATAATGTTTTGTGAATATGGTAAAAATCACAGAGATAATCTTACTTCACACATCCTTTATCTTTTTGTTGTTGTTAAATTCAAGGATCCACCGTGGTCATTGAACAGATTTTCTTCCCCTGTGGTGGAAACAAAATCAAATCCTGTGGACTCAATGGACAAAGGGAAAACAGAAGCTGAGATACATGGAAAAAAGTGTGCTTTCAGGCATTTGTAAACTAGTTATTTGCTTAGCTTAGAGCATATTCATACTGAAAAAAAAAAGGATTGTTTCTGACTTTTTATTAGTTTTGTGATAATTATAATAATTACTTTAGAAGTCAAAACCCAGGAAATTCTAAATGAGACAATATAATTATAATATATAACCATAATAATGCTTCCTTCCATTCCTCACTTGGGTATTGTGAGGCTTAATTAGTTAATGTTTGTACAGCAGTAAAATGCAAAACACCGTAAAAATATTAAGCATTTTTCCTGTTTCAGTTCTTCAGTATAACCAATTATCTTTCATAAGGTTTTTAAAGGGGATAATTTAAAAAGATCTATGTAAACCAAACTGTATTTGATATCTGTCTTGCTGGGAGATGGAGTGGCAAATCAGGGTTTAATTGCATCAGTATTTCACATGAGCCTGCTGACACTGTGACAATGGATTTGGCCTAGAAATATTTGTTGATTATCATATTTCTGGGCCATGCAACAAAATTAAAGTGTTCTCATGGGAGCCAGAGACACAGCTGATGAAAATGAATAGAAAATGAGTGTCACAAGCTGACAAACCATCATACTTAGAAGGGAGAAAAAAATCCCGAATAAATAGCATTCCGTTGAAATAAATAAAACCTTTTGTCAAATATTTATAATAGGAAAATCTGTTATTTCTTTCTTTTCCTGTGCAGAGTTCAGTGAAGAAAAACAATCTTGTGCCATGTATAAATATGCGATGTATAAACAACAAATGGAGCTAGAACTCAGGGAATGTGGCACTGTAGAGCAAAATATGGGGTTTTAAATTATCTTTAGGTCAAAGAAGTCCTGAACGAGATCTGTGTATCAAAATAACTGTTTTACAGACTGTAAGAATCAGTCTGGGTTGGAGGTGGCAATAGACATAAATTAATCTTCAGGAGATTATTTGCACCTCTGGGGATGATATGCAGGGTCTGTCAGTTAAAATCCAGGGCATTCTCCCATGGATTGTTGATTAGTTAATCACCCTCATCTCTGCCATTGAGCTTCAGCAAAGAGTCAAGGGTTGGGATTAATTGTGCCATCTGAAGGCTAGTTTGTTATTTAGGCTGCACTAGCGTCGGTGGAAAGACAGAGGTAGTTCCTTGGGGTTATTCATTTTGTCTGCCTTATACAGAACCACCTTTGTTGCTTTAATAGCTGATGGACCAAAGGAGAGTTCTCAAAGGAATTAATCTGACCATAAACCTTTATTTTTCAAAGAAATTAATGATGCTATGGAAGTGCCATTCTCCTTTCACTATACAGGGATTCTCATGTTTCACAGCTGTCTTTTAGACTTAGACACATTAGATGCAAATTAGATAAATTGCATGAGGCGTATGGGCTCACCCCTCAACACATTACATGCCGGCAATGCAGAAGATACTGGAGTACATGTAGAAAGGGACCATTCTCATCATTGACTGGGGTCATCCTCAAGTTCATTTGTTTCAGTTTGGAGACCTTTCTGCTGATGGTACCGTAGAATTAAGAAGCTTGAGTTGTAATCTGCATGTTTCTGTGAGCATATGGATCTGTCAAACGCAGATTAAAACAGGTATTTTTTTAAGCAAAGGTGGAGTGCTAAGCAGTTGGCTTTGGATCCACATTGACACTTAGATCAATGCTTTTTAAAACAAGATTTAATGAAAACAGATTTAGATAACAACAAATTCCAGTTCTATAAAGGCAGTGAAAGTTTTGTGGTTGACTTTCATGAGTCCATTATTTCACCCATTAAATGAAATGGAGAGTGGCCTATTTTACAGGTAATCATATGATGGTTAAAATACTGGAGTAATCAATATATAAAAGCAATCATAATTAAATATTGACTCTTGCTTTTTTAGCCTCAGTTTCTATTACTTGTGTCAGGCCAGTTGGATTTGTATTTAAAACTGTATTTTGCTGGAAAGAATTTTTCTAATCTAATAGTGCCACTTACTCCACTCGCAGACGATTTATAAACATCCGCTTTTAGCAGCAAAGGCTTTCCACTTTTGTAACCGCTAGAATTTCCATTATTGCATTTACTTGTGCCTCAGCTGCTGCTAAGCAACAGGGCTGAGTTACCTGCCAAAGCTTGGAGTTAAATCCCAGATCTGTAAAGAGGATGGATAGAAATACAGATGTATAAGATACTTAAAATAACCAGTGAGGAATGTGTTTTTGGAAATATATAGAGAAATGTGGAGGTATAAGAAGAATACAGCTCCATTCTAGAAACATGTGAATAAGGGTGATATAATATGTTAGACAAAGTTTAGAAAATCAATCAATTTATTATATTTTGGTGATGTTTTCTTGAAAACACACTGTGGTCAGATTGGTTTTACTTTGCCAAACCTTACCAAGAAGTGTTAGGTATATATGCAATGTTGGATCATGGGGAATAGGGAATAGGGAGACCATCACCAAGAAAATTTAATTTAATGCACATAGTATTTCTAAATCAGAGAATCATAGAATGGCCTGGGTTGGAAGGGATCTTAAAGATCATCTAGTTCCAACCAAGTTTGGTTCATTGTATTTTGCATAGTGATTTTCCTTCTTCTTTTGGGGACTAATGTATTTATATTTGGGTAAGAAATGAGTCAGTCTCAAGCGCTTTTCAAAGGCTGGATTGGCTTTCTTTTCCGTCGGTGTTTCTGGAGTCGGCTTTGGCTCAGTTGGGTGGGACTGTTTCTAAGAAATGGTTTGGATGTTAGAAATTCTGTTGCAGTTAATGGCTTTAGCATTTAAGTCTAAGGGTGCATGATCAGTAGTGTTGTACCAACACAAGGCATACAGGTGGTCTTTACCCTGCAAAATAGTCTGCACTGGGGGAGGAGGTGGTGCATGGAGGGGAATGGACCATGAACATAAATGTGAGGAGTGAAACAACACCAAGAGCCCCAGAAGCCACAATCCAAGTGCCAGCTGCCTAATTGTCAAGCCTTGAGTAGCAACTGACAGACTTCAAGGAGATGTTTTGAAAAGGAGGAACTATCCTGTAGTGGGAAGAATGCGTAACACTGCTTTCTCCAAAACTGTAATTGGTAACAGGCAACATCCACTGCTTGCAGTGAAGACCCAGTCTGCACTTGTGCCTTGGTACAATGAAGAAAGAGGTACCATGAAGACTGCAGGACAACTGACAGGCAAATGAATTCTGCAGCAGTGCTGGCATGATGTTAACAGTGGGAAGACAAATTTTTGTAGGACAGAGAAAGTTTTCAACAAGCAAGTTCAAACTGTTTGAGCAGAGAAAGTGACAGATTTTCATTATGTTCAACAGAAGCAGAAGTTCTTCATTCTCCTCTAAAATCTGTTCATATGTTTCCCTAGTTTTGAAGGCATTTTATAATTCCTTAAGGCATTCCCTCCTCTAGGATAACACTATATGCCAAGTAACACATTTAACTGTCTTTATTAAAGCATTTAAGGGAAGTTTCCTACAAAACAGTTACACTTTCCTGCATTTCAGGACACAGTTTGATGAGAATATAACATCATAAAATGTCATTTTAGCCAGGCAGTTTGTGCAATAAATTCCTAATTCTTTAGTTCCCTTGGTTGTCTTGAAACCAACGCAGATACATGCAATCCCTTAGCAATACTGTTTTAAGAGACAAAGCATTTTCACATGTATTGTTTGTACTTTGGTACACACTGTTTTACTAACAAAACTGTTGAAATGAGGCAACAAAACTATTGTGACATTTGGGGCAAAATATTTAGACTGTGAAAAACAATGAAACAAAATGCTATGCAGAAATAAAAAAGATACACATTTATGGCTGTGCACAATAAAAATAGAACAACTGGATTTGTAAAATAACTTAAAAAAAATAGGATTAGTTTATTTTTTTGTAATAAAGCTATTACTGGCTCCCTTTGGGTTCTGTGGCTCACATGCATGAACGCACAGACGCAGGGATGGCTTCAGTAGTATGAATCGGACGGCAAGGAGTTGAGAAGGGTCCTTGCATGGAGTTCCACAAACAGCAGTTTATTGCTACAACTCATGAAGGTTTCTAGAGGCAAATGACCCCGAACACGTGACAGATTGATCTTAAATACAGGGGTGGGGCTAACACCAGGAGCCAACCAGGGAATTAGAACTGGAATACATTACCAAAACCGGACGGGCATTCCTGGGAGAGGCTTCTTTCCCTCACCATAACCGGTAAGTCTTTGGCAGCAAAGACCCTCTTACAAGAGCTCTCTCTGTCTCTTGTACCATTGGCTAATCGGCCACCACATAAAACCACACTATATTTTTAGAAAAAAAAAAGTCAAATAACATGGGAAAAGTGACATTCAAAAATTCAGATTAAATCAATGGGTCAGTATGACTGAACAAATTTTTTTCTTCAGCACTCAGGTAACTCTGTCCAATTTAGCTATATTTCCCCTGCCATCATCACTAGTATGAAGTCTGAAATGTATCCATTGCTATTTATGTATTTACAGTCTGCTGGGTGAGAGTCAACACTGTGCATTCTTTCCTTACCTTTTAGAGGTGTCTGATGGGCTAGGTGGACATCTGTGTACAGATAATCTGGTTGATACCATTTCCTTGACTTTCCAAAGAATATAGCAAAGCCCTTCACCAGATTGAAATTAGTGTCTCCTAGATTTTTTATAGAAAAGTTATTGAAACGAGATACGAATTCTCCCTAGAACCAAGAACAAGGATATCCCTACTGAGTGCAGAGGAACTTTGAGAAACAAGTACACCTCAGATAACCCCAGCCTTTCAACTGCTCACTTTTAACATCCATACGGGGTGTCTAACTGGATTTTCTGGATTCCTGTGCCTCATAATACTTTATTATCTTTTTTTACTGTATTATGTTAATGATGTTTTGAAGGGCAATGTATTCTTAGCCTTAACTGTCTTTTTTTTCCTAAGGATATGTTTAAAGCTGTAAGGAGAAGCAATCTCATTTGAAAATCTTACTGCTGTTCTCAAAGCAGTAATTGCTATCTCACAGAGTATGGCTACCTTTTTCTTTTCTCATCTGTATTATGATTCATAAAGGAGGATCATATTACTTCTTGAATGGCAGCACCTGAAGGCACCAACCTGAAGTGCTTGGAATAAAGAGATTGTGTCATCAGCACCAGTGGAGAAAAACCATGGGAAGAAAAATAAACCTCTAAATATTTTGATTATTCCTCATGCCAGCACTTCCAATGAATGTTCTCACCTGCACTCCCACATTTTAACTTAACTGAAGGAATTTGAGCTAATGTACCCAGGGAGAAGGTGAAATACAGGATGGGGCTGAGGATAAATAGGATCATGGGTCACAAATAAAAGACTTGTAAGTAAAAAAAAAAAAAAAACAACAACAAAACAACAAAAAACCAAAAACAAAAACAAAAGAGCCAAAAGTCCTGTAGACATAGTGCTTAGGGACATGATTTTAGTCATGGTCTTGCAGAATCAGGTTAATGGTTGGACTTGATGATCTTAAGGGTTTTCCCCCCACCTAACTGATTCTATGATTCTTAAAAACACCCACCTCTGGATGACATCAGTCAAGGCAACAACTAATCATTCTTTCCAGTAAGAAAATGTTGCAAATGGAGGGACTGTGTCCTTGGGTTAACATCTAAGAGAATGAATCTGTTAATGCCCCTGATTTTGGATGAGAGCAGAGCCTCTATTGCACCTGCTCTGACAGTGGGAAGTTGTGTTTGCCAATGGTTGTGCTGGCAGCTGTGCTCACTGTGACCCCGGCTGGGCCTCCTCGGGGGACAGGGTTTATGTTGTCACTCCTGAACCAGCAGCTTTTGAAGCTGGGACCATAGGGCAGATCCAGAAAAAGCAGGTAGTCTTTATTCCTATCCTCTTTGAGCTGTCACCCAAAAGTGTCCTTGCAAATAGCTGTTCTGTTTTGAGGGAGTGAGGAACAGTGCTGTGAAGGTGGCAATGCTGTTTCACCTACAGAGAAAATAGGAGCAACCTCCTGCTAAAACAGTCCACTGGTAAAATGGGAGCCATCTACAAATACAAGGAGAAGCTGGAGTCAGATGGACAGTTCTGGTAACAGACAGACTGGAGGAAAGAGTCCAAAATCTGAAACGGTTTCAACTGCCAAAGCAGTCTTTAATTCCTCTGGAGAACCAACCATCACTAGATTAAGATGAAATAAATGATTGGCTGGTCTTCTGAGGCAAATTTTTAACTCATTAAGGATGTCTTCATCTCATTGGCTTAGTCTTTAAAAGAGATCTTCCTCTTGTGTGTAAGAGAACCTTTCTGGCAAAAAGGCTTACTGATGTCAGTGAGCTATCCCTCCACCATGCTGTGCAACCAAGAAAATGTAGTTGTTAATTTCCTTTCCACTGCTAGTGAAGGGCTCAATGCACTGTGTGTAGTCAATAAACTATGTGAGCAGTGGCTGTTCTGCATGGCAAGCCTTATTTTCTACAAGTCAGAGTCCAGTTTATTACAGCATCTGTGCTTGGGTTTGATCTCTCAGCGTGAGAGGAGATCATTCTTTGTCTGCCTTTGCCAAGAAAGAGGGACCCAGGATGGATGGTTCAGTGGTAAGGTCTATGAGTTAAGCATCCCTCTGTTATATTCAGACTTCAGAAGTGAAATCCGGGTGCTGACAGTCTGTCTCAAAGAAATGAAGCACTTCCACAGCAAGAGCTGTGGATTGCTCTAGTGGGCTAACTTGGGAAGAGGAGCGTGAACAGCCTGTATAGATGAAGAGCACTTTTGGGAAGAATTTGTGCAACCAGCGTGTCCACAAGAGATCCTGGGTGTACCAGCATAATAGAGATGTTAAAGAAACAAAAAGTGTACAATTAACCTAACTGGACAAATTCAAGAGGAAATATATTTTTCCTTTTTTCTTCACAGAAGGTGTGTTTCTGGGTGCCTGCTCAGTAGGAGGGTGAACTTAGTCACTTGAGCCAGTATTTTCAGGGGAGAGCTGATTCTCCAATGAAAAATGTCCAGGAGGGTGGGGGGTTTAGATTTAACAGTGCTCCCAGGAAGCATCCCACGACCTGGGCTGAAGATGGCTGTGTCTGTCAGTTTTTGATTCCCGGGATGGAGAGCCCTTCCTGGAGCAGGGCACCAAAGCAAAATCAAACCTTTCCACAAAAGCTGTGTTTCTATCTCCTCTAGAGCCCATAAAGTAGTGCCTTGGAGTACTGGGGGTTGAGATGCAATCTTACCACCACTGGAAAGTATTATTTCAACTTCGTTTTCTAAGCTCCCATTGAGGTCCCCTTGACACTTGGTATTGATGTGGCTTTGTCAGTCCCTCAACCTCTTCTCTGTTATGCTGAGCAAAGGGAGCAATGCTGGGCTGTGCCGTGTCACAGCTGCTGGCCAAGGTTGGCCCTAGAGCTGGTCTCTCATATCTGTCTGGGCAATATTTGCTGTCTTCTTTCTTAAGGAAATGAAGATGATGGGATTGAGCCGTGTGCATGTTTGCATCTGTCTTTCTGTCTTCCCCTAATGAGTTTTGAGTCTCTGTCACTGATTCATACAATTAAGACAGACAACTAAAAGTCTCAAAAAAAAAAATCTGCAAGTTTTATGTAAAAAATATCCACATAATACTCTCACAGAGGAAAGACACCACTATGCACTGAAACCTTCTGATGTAGCAGATAATTCACATAGGCACTCAGTTGTGAGGTGCAATGATGAGTTTCTCTGAGCCTGATGCTCAAGAGGTTATCTGTCCCCTGTTAGCAAGTTTAATAGCTTGTTCAATTTTGTACTTAATAATGGAACTAAATTATTAACGATTTCAATAAAGTGTTTGATATTAACCAATTAAGATTATGAAGCCTATGGAAGCAATCAAGTACTTATTTCTCTCTCATTATATTAATAATTTAAAACAAGATAAAATGTATTACATTATTTTTGTCTTATCATTATGATTTTAAATTTATTGCTCAAACTATGGTATGTGATGATTAGGAGCCTTACAAACAGATCGTGAGAAACCTCTATGTGTATTATAAGTTTGTAATTCAAGGCTTCAGGTATGCCCTGCAGACCATTTTCATGGCTTTTTAGTTGTGATATATCCTGTAACTCTCCAGTGATGTGATACAGTGATTATGTGTGGAAGAGGACTTCATTAATAAAGGTAGTAGCTCTTTTAATAATTGGTTTTGCTCAAATGCCTCCATGGTTTAGAAGCATTATTAGATTGACATTTATTTGAGATTCATGTCTGATTTCTGAGGAATGACCAGTTCAGTGCCTCAGAGACCATCGTGTATGTTCGTTGCTTCCAGTCATGAAGCAGCAGATGAAGTTCAGTGACTTCTCTCCCCAGTATTCTCCATTGGTGATATCTTGAGCAGCATCACTGAGTTCAGTCCTTGATGAACCGTATAGCTTGTCTTAGAAAATAACTGCTTATAAAAGCAGTATAATGAGGGCTTAAATAGAAATAGTATTGGCAGGTAATAGCAATAATCACTAAAAACATGAGCTTGCTAAATGACTTTTGTTGCATGACAGCTGAGTTTAATAGGTGCTTCACTACAACACATCAGTTTTTGTCAGCAGAGAATAATCCTTTTGCCTTGAATTGACAGACCAACTCTCTTAGTCTCCATGTAAATACAAGTGGTTGAAAGTCTGTGATGAAGGGGACTGGACTGTTTACTGCATCACTTGTCCATTACTGTCACATCACAAGTGTCCTTCCCTCTTTGTAAAACTACCCGGATGATCTTTTCTCAGGTTAGATCACTGAAATAATCTTCTTTGTTTCTAATCTGGGATGATAAGATTTAAATGAGGTTTGGGGGGGTAGGGCTTTCCATTTGCCTGCTTTTACCAGCTACTGGTGATTGTACTGGAATTAAAAGTCTCTAGAGTTAAGCTGCTAATGCCATAAATGATTGATTTATTATCACTCTTTGCAAATGAGTTTGTCATGGGAGGGAGCTGAAATCTCTCCACTGTAGAGTGAAGGGGACAGGTTCTCAGTTAAAAAAAAATAAATAAACCCAAAACAAAACAAAAAAAACCCCCAAACAAAACAGCAACAAAAAAGAACAAACAAACAAACAAACAAAACCAACCTAAAATAAAGCCTACAAATGAGGGAGGAATAATGCCAAGTCTTGGTGCAGGCGGCAGAACAGCTCTCGGAGGGGAACAACAACTGCTTATCCAAGCGGTGCCACAGGAGCAGAGGTCCCAGCTGCTCCCTGTGCGAAGGTTTTCCTCCCTCCCTGCTCCCTCAGCATTCCTCTGGTTGGCTGTGCAGAATGGATTTTAATATTCCCTTTAACATCTAAAACGCCATGTTGCTGTTTCACATCAGGTTGGAGTGAGGATTTTTGAGGAAGATAAGGTGTTTTCAGAATAAAACTCTTCAACATGGAGGAGCTCTTGACTACACAGCCTCCCTCTGCTCAGAGACTGGATGCTCTGGGGACAAGGTTTGCAGAATGAGCTGTATAATCTAGGTCCATATCAGCAGCACAAGTCAGAACTGGGCTGCCAATTGTAGCACCTTTCAAAATGAAGCACTTTCAAAATGCAAAATGCAAGAAATTTATATGCAGGAGACTCTAGATTAAAGTATACTTGAAGAAGTAGTTCCACTTAATGCTGAAAAAGCCTTTGGGATACAATCCCATTTCATCCAACCTGTTTGCAAATTAATTATGCTAAGCAGGCTTTTTAATTACATTGCTTGAAGGAAGAGCAGCAGAACATGTAAATTCCATAAGAGAGAAAGCAAAAAGGTTTCCAGTGCCAATTAAGGAGCTAAATTCAACAAAGGCAGCTGTAGCATGACAGGGCAGAGTGTGATTATTTTAAATGAAGTCTAGAGAAACTCCCGCATTCCTCATTTTTGTTTTTGTCAATGCCCTGCAGTGCTCAGTTGTCTCACACCGGGCACGACATTTTTCCAAAGTTTTAAGACTTTCCATTAGGCAGCTTTTGACAGTGATACAACAGTCTGTATCAAGTTAAAGCACTTGGCTCCTGCTTGGGGTGCGATCCAGGATAATGTCTGACTTACAGCACAGTGGAGGTCTGCACGGTGTGCCCAAGTGTTTCTTGTGAGAAAGCCAGCCAAGAAATGCCAGGTACCCCATGTGTGGCATCCACCACCACCATCTAGTGGTGGTTACCTTCCAGCCTGATGGATAGCTGCTTGGAGAGTACTATGCAGTTAGCCTGGAAACTGGGGACTCACCTTGGCGGGGCTATTCTACCTCAATACATTTCTGCATCGTTTATTTTTTTACTCAGTGAAAATATTCAATGAAAAAAACCCAGTTCTGTTAGGAAGTCTGTCCCTGTGTCGCAGCTGGAGAGGCCACGTGAATGACCAATATAGAATGTAAAATGTGATATGAAAGAGCACTGTTTTTTATAAGATATTGCTGAATGCAAAATACTTGCAAATGTGACTCTTGAATGTCATGTACACAGTTCCAAAAGCAAGTGGAGGAGTTTTAAAAGGAAAACAGTTAAAAAAAATCCAAACAAAACCCATGACTCCCTTTTTGGCATGTTTCTTATTCTGAGCAGTTTAAACAGCACTGGTAGTGGTGAAGAAGTATATACACCCATCATTTTTAACTCTATACTATTCTTTTTAGACACATATTTGATTTGTCATTTTGACAAACAACCTTCAGACAATCTGACTATTACTCATGAAAGTACTGTGCTTTATGTAATATCATCAAGAGCACACTGGTCAAGACAGAACCCAAAATACCCATGCAAAATGTCCATAAAATGCTTGAAGAGTCTCTCCAGGTTACAAAAGATTGTGTTCAACTTACTTAACTTTGTCACGTTGGAGTCTAAACTAGGTATACATTGGGCACCTCCAGCAACCACCACCTGAGAGTTCATCCTACCTGTTCCAAACGTCCTCCTAGTTTAAGAACATCAATCTCCTGTTGGAGGTGACTGCTTCTCTTCAGTCACTGTTGAGAGAAGCTTGATAGCTAGCTGAAATGGAATACCTGGGTTTGGGACAGATAAAATGAGATAAAGTTCGTCCAAAAAAACAAAGGCACAGTTATTAGTGAAAAAAAAAAAAAAAAATCACCATTAGCTCTTATGAATCAAAGCTGAATTTTTAAACCCGGCCTTTACTAAAAAAAAAACCCACAAAAACTAAATAGTATTATTTTTTTTAGTTAAACATAGAAATCATAGCTTTCTGTTCTGATATGCAGTTGGGTGGATTTGTCTTGCAAGCTGTAAAATAATCTCTTCTCTCATTTCCTGAGGTGAATGTTTGGTATTTCACATGGGCTTTGGAAATTCAGTCCTTTCTCTTATTGTAAAGAAAAGGCTTTGAAAAGGCAGCAATAAAGAGTTCTGTTTACTCATCATTTATGGCTGGACCCTTTATTCCAATCATGTGAATTTCAACTTCAACCTCTCCCCACACCATACTTCTTTACTGGCAAGTTCCTGTGACTCTGGAGAGGGACCCTGGGCTGAGGGGTGGGTCAGTGATATGTGGCCAGGCTGCTTCTGCAGCCCCTGGTGTCCTCTGTGACCCCTTTGAGAGACAGAGTGGGACCAACAGTGCACATCCTAAATTCTTACTGGACCAAGATGTGAAAACCAGCTCCATGTGAGGAATGATCCATGCTAAGGTCATCTTCTGCACTGTTATCCTCTAGGCTTGTTCAGAGCACCTTCTTCCTTCTCAATCTCTTTTTTGTGGCCATGGTTTGCTCTCTGTTCTCCTCCCCTGGCTCCATGTGCCTGCCCTTGCATCTGCTGGTCCTGGCTTTGTGCTGCTCCTGTTGGAAGGAGGAGGGAGCAGTCCTGGGCCAGTGTGGACTGGTGATGTGCTGGCACTTCAGTGGAACTACCAGCTGGGAAACTGGGCCTTGGTCTGAGTTCAAGGCAGCAGAGTTACCACAGCTCTCTTTGAACTGTTTTTTGCTCTCTTTATCCTCTGTTCACCCACAAAGATTTATTACCCTTGAGATATATCATGTTGACACAAATAGGAAATGAAGCTTTTTGGTAAGGGGGTAGAGATCCTCTGTCAAAGCCCAGTCAGTCCTTGACCTTCCTGCTTAGACTTTTCACAGCATTGCAGTTCTGTTGATATGTTATATTTTGCAGATACCACTAGCAATTAAACAAAGACCACCATCTCATTCTACATGGCTGCCAGACAGCTGTCAGATATTAATGACTGGAGTTTGCTATGAGCAGAGCTGGATTAAAACTGGTGACCTACATGTGAAAGACTTTGTATCTCATTTCCTCAAGCTATTCACCCCTAGACTTCTTTGAAATGTAATGCTGTTTCCTGGCTTGCTCTTATTAATCATGTTTACTGGTGTCTGCCTGCTTTAGTTGGTGAAATGTCTGGGATTAGTATTTCATGGTCCTCTTTTTTATATCACACACAGTTTCTACCCATCCTAATTTTTATTCACTCTGGTTATTCTGGTTATCTAGAAACTGGGTAATAAACCAGGAGATAAAAGCTTTCTATATCTAGGTCACTACTAAAAATCCAGTGGTGTTCATTAGAGCATATGCTTAGCAGACAGTGTAAATTCTTTCAATCCCCTTCCTTGTGGTCACAAAATAAAATGTGCCTTTGTTTGATTGGCACTTTTGTTGATTTCAGAGGGTGTTCGGCTAATTAAGAACAAATCTGTGAGCAAGGCATCTATTCAGGATTTGACCCTAGTTTAGTAAGCTGCTTGGTGACTGCTATTGTTTCTGTAAGATGGAAACCAAATAAAGAATCCAGTGTTGAAAAATTAAGATGCTCCAGGCTGTCAGTACAGTTTAGACCCTGCCTTGCCACGTGCTTCCATTCTGGGCGAAGATTGCTGGTGTGGGGGTCCTACAGAAAGCCTGCAGCTGCTGCATGTTGCCAGAGAACACTGAAGAAATAAAGGTCCTAGGCAGAGATCCAAAGCAGGGATGTTGCCAGGGTTCAGCTGCGTTTCAGTCCGCTAGCATACAAATTTTCCAGACAGACAGGTTCAGCAATTCAGATGGTCCCACCCCAGCTCCCGGACAAAGCGAGTGAGACACATGACACATACACGTGTAAGAGGCAGCTCTCTGTGCTGCATAGCTGCTGCCAGGCGCCAAACGCCGTGCAGGAACAGAGAAATGCTTTGAATTTTGTCATGCATGCTTTTGGAGGGAGAGTGATGTTATTAGCAGCGAGATTGTCTCCTGAAATGGAAATACATAATTCAGTTTGTGGTTCAGTTAGTTCTGTTAAAACTTTGTCTTTATTTCTGCTGTCAAAATATATTTAGAAAAAAACCCTTAAGTTGAACACAGGAAAGATTAAATTGCTTTTATCTTTTCAAGTTAAACTGAAAAGAGATGAGGTGGAAGGGGCTTTGGAAGGTACAGCAGTGCTGTAGGCTCCTTGCATCCGCTCGCCGGGCGGGGGAGGACATGCCCACAGGATTTTGATGCAATCTAAGGAACATGGGGGAACCTTCCTTCCTGTGTTGTAACTGTTTCCAGTGAAAATGGTCACTATTTGAAGGGCCCCAGAGCTCTGCCAATTCCCTGAAGCTTCTTGGGATGCTGCCTAGCTTTTAGCAGCCCAGAAGTGTTGAGCAGCATCAGATGCTGAGACGGTATGAAACTGGCCCCCACTGTGGGAGCTCCTGGAAGGTCCTTCACACTTGATACTCTCCCTCACCTTCGGACAATCTTTAAGTAAAGGTGAAAACCTGGCATTAAACAATGCAATGGAAAGCAATGAATGGCACAGTATTCAAATGTAAATGACTAAGTAAGTGGTTGGGACTTGTTCAGAAACATAACACAGACATAAAAGCCTCTTAGCTCACCAGTTGGCCTTGGTGTTTGTTTCTAATGCCTAAAACCAAAAACCAACCTTTCCATGGAGAATTTGGAAGAAGATCAAATTCTTGATCCAAAGTATTTGGAAACCAAGATCTCACCTGCTTTACATGGAAACTGTAATTCCTGGGGTTTTCAGAGCAGCCAGAAATTGGCTTGCCCTCTCAGTAATGTGCTATTTACTTTCACGGCTTGAGAGCTGTAGATGATTCAGATGTGATAATTGTTTCCAATATCCAAATTCAAAAAATGCTGTTTCTTGTAGTTGTGTTTGGACTTCTCAGCAGTCTTCCTTGGGAGAGATATGTGCTTCCACACCACTCAGTGTGAATAACAGGTGGCTCCTCCCAATGTCTGTGTGTTGTGTAACTGATGTCTGTCTGTTGCATAACTGATTTGCACTGAAACAATGAGCTTTGCACCTTCTGGCATCAGTGCTGGGCATACTGTTCATGTGCTGTTTGATTGCAACGCATGGGCAGCCACCCTGGTGCTCCTGGTACGTGTTATACAGGCTGTGCTTCACTGGGGACTCAGTCTGCAAATGCAGGATGATCCTTTATCTGGGAATCTGAGTTTTCCTAAACCCTACGTAAAACAAATTCCATGCTGTTTTCACCTGATAGCCCCAAGCAGATGGACCCAAAAAGTAATAAGGTGATAGGTCAGGTATAAAAGCTGGTAGATGGCTTATTTATGTGTGATCTCACAAGCTCATTTGTTTTGTTGCTTGGCTTTGCAGGTTCTCTGGTGTCCACCCATGTGTGTAGGCTGTGGGATTAGATTGTTGCCAGCAAAGCACTTTGGGATCACTCAGAGTTCTGTAGGTGTGAAAACAGCTCTTTTTTAAATTGAAAACCTGTTATTAAGGACACATCTTACAAATTGGTATAGCTGGCTGCATCTACAGATTGTCATCTCTCCTGAGACAGTGGGAATGTTGATATCTGTCAGGGGAAAAGCACAAACTAGTTTGTTGTGACTAGAAAATGTACATTGCCCTCTTGTGAAAACACAACTCTGCTGCAGCAAGAGAAACAGCCAAGGATACATTTCAGTTGAAAAGTCAACATATTCTTCCACTCTATAATTATAACTCAGGTTAGTTGTTGCTTTAGACTGACATCTCAGTGTTCTCACAGGTCAACACAACCAGATCTTTCCTATTTATGTACACAGGGTAGGAAAAAACCCAGCTTTTTTCCCCTTGGCTCTGCAGTCATCCTGGATTTTAGTCACTTCATGAGCATGCTGAACTGTGCTGTCATTGCATTGCTGTGACAGCTTCACTTGTATTTCAGCTTCATGACAGGTCTCAAACACATGATGCTGTGGCCTCAAATTGGCATCGCAGTCAAGCTTCAGCACCACACTGTCCCTTTCTCTCCCTGTAATTTCAGATCAGCACTTGGAATAGGTAGTTGTAGATTGCAGATAATTATACATGTTACTAGACATGCAACAGGACTGTCTTGTTCATTGGTAAATCTGGAAGGGCTATAGGTACATCATCAGTTTCAGACAGAATGAGGAATTAGCACTTTATGTTTCAGTTGAGAATTAAAATCTTACACTTCACTGAGATATTCATGTATTCAGCCCAAGAAATCACAAAGTTCTCACCTGGAATGGGATGTGGGTCATGCCTGCTGTTGGGCTTTATAACCCACCTTGGGATTTATCACCCCACTAAAATGCAGCATCTCTCTCCATTGAGCAATGAGCACTGAATTGGTGTTTGTTGGGCTAAATGGGACAAACCATTTAAACACATCAACTCACAAAAATGGTTTTTTGGCAAACAGTGCTACCAGAAGAAAAGATGGTGTGTTCCCAGATGAGAGGGATATGTCCTGTGGCACCAGTTGGTTATAAAGACTTTTCCACAGCTGAGAGGGTGTCATAAATGTAGTGAATAAGGGAAGCCAGATATAAACATTTTTTAGGGTAGGGCTGGAAAAAGTATTGATGCTGACAGTAGGTAGAAGTGATTAAATTTGAGACTTTCTCTCTCTGCCAGCGGGGTTTTATTTAGATTGAATTTAGACAATTTTCTTCATGAATAATCCAGACAGCTGTGAAAAATCTACCTTTTTCAGTGCCTGCTTTGAGTATATGCTCACTGTTTCCCAAATGATGAGAGCCAAAACCTTGACACAAGGAGTCTCCAGCTGGCAGACTTTTGTCATTCGGCTCTGGGAGCTTCCAAAGAGTTGGCAGCCTGCTCACATTCTAACAGGAGAGACTGAGCTATTGGAGGTGCAGGCTCTTGCCAACACTTGTGTAAGAAAAGAAGAGCAGAGTTACCTCAGAAAGCACTCCCTGATTGACATTCATAAATTTCAGAGAATTCTCTCTCCAGTGTACTTGAACAACCCAAAATACTGCTCCTAACTGCTAATGGTGTCTTCTTGCGTGAGTGCTTAAAATGCTGAATTTGAGAGCTCTGGAGCTGTGGTTTAGGATTTTGCCTTCTTTCTCATGCACTGTCTCTTCCCAGGGTCATAGCAGATGATGCTGCTAAATCTGCCCTGGCAGCTGGACTAGGTATCCTCTGGGCTCCATCCCAGGAGCAGCAAGAAATGCCAGTGTTGTGATTTCTAGTTGGACCCTAGATCCCAGTTTCGCAGATAGGCTTGTCTGTATTTTGACAGCAATAAAAAGGATTGGCACCCACTAGCTTGGTCAGCAATTGTTTTTCTCTAGACATGTCCTATCCATATTTCAAGTTTCTTCTCTCCTATTGTTTAACAGGGACTGGACACAATTCTCCTGTGTTTCTTGTTCAGTCAGTATTTGTTACTTCCTCAGAGACTGGCTAGTTTGTAGAAGGTCATTTCCTGGGCATATGTCACCCTTAGGTGCTTGGATGTCACTGAGGAAAGATGAAAAGAATTTTGGGATTTCTTTACGAGGCAATCCAGTTGTAACTTTAGTTATGGAGATGTTGCTACCTCTCCATAAAGATCTCATGCTATAAGAAGGGGGAGGTTGCCCTATTTTCATAAGAACATGAACTCTAAAGCAGTTGAAATGCCAGCCCTGTCACATATTTTTAAAGATGTCACAGGGTATCTCTGTGAAATTTGCTGCAATCTAGAGACAGATGCCATAAGAGAGTGGTTGTTCATTGAATGCCTCTTGCAAATGGATTATTAAATTTTTGGAGTCTTTGACCTCTAAAATCCTTTGATCATCAGGAAGACTCTAAGATAGGAGTGTGTTGAGAAAGGAATGCAATAGAGGAGGAAATTCAGAAAAGCCCCCATGCTGGAGAAAAGCCTACCTGTTACCTCTGTGGTAACAGCAAACAATTGAGAGAATGCTTTCTTGTTTAATTCTCATCTTCTTGTGACTTTGGTTTTGATATTTTTCATTTGTTTGAGATTTTAACACCTGACTAGAATTAACCCATTATATTTTATCCTTAATTACATCTGGTACAAAATGTGAGTCCATCAAGTAAGTGTAAAATCTATGTTGTTACTGTGCCTCTAGAAACAACTTGTCTCTAGAGAGCATTATATGCAGTCAGCTCATGGAGGAGATATGAAAGAACTTGTGGATGTTGGGAACTGGCCTGTATCCCCTAGCTGTAAACTTTAAAAGGACACTTTGGGAACTGGCTTCACCAAGAACAGTGTTCCTGGGAGGCTCTCTCTTGGCAAGCATGAACCAGAATCCTTTTGGAAAGCAGTTGGTAGTGTAATAGGCTGGCCACAATTACACAGTTTATTGTTCAACTATTAATGTCTATACAGCATTTTAATCATCTTTATTGACTCTGGGGTACAAGAATATTAAGGATGATACAGGGTACTGCTCTCACAAGATAAGAAAATGAACTTCTCTGAAGGCACATGTGACTAATCAAACCTCCTTTGAGTTCTCACCTCAATACTGTACTTTTTTTGCCATTATTATTGTTATTGTATTCTTGTGTGTTTGCTAAGGACTGAGTAGTTGTTGTTGTGTATTCATGAAACCCTACAATCTGATTTATTTAACGTGTTTACCAGAACACTTGGAGGTGGTGGGGAACTCAGACCTATTACTCATATTCATTACTCAGTGTGAAAAAGTAAAAGTAGCTCCCCAGTGTGAGATAGTTACTATAATTACAGCGCTGGGCAGTTCAAATTGCATCACTCTACATTTTTGAGCATGTTTTTGAGGTAATGTTTATTAATGAGAAACGTTGATTATGATACATCCCTCTAGTTACGCTTTGCCATACCTATGAATAGATCTTGTATTTTGCTACATGCAATTTTATTTAGTTGGACTTCTAGGATTTTAGAGATTTTTTTTGTAGCTGATGGGAAAAATTTATATAGCTCTGATGTTGAAATGAAATTTCATTCACCACTCCAGCGAAGATGTCAGTTTTACATTTGTCAGGCTCAGAATTTTATGCACAACTGAAGTGGTGCGGGGGTCTTCAGCTTGTCTGGTGCACAGAGGGAAACTTAATCCAAAGGAAAATGTGTAGCTACACTAAGCTTCTATGATAAATAAAGCAGCAAAGAATCAACATCAGGGATGTGTACTGCTTAAGTGCTTTTTGTTGTGTCTTCCTTTCAGACGACTCCTGATTACGTTATTGAAACTTCAATCACTGTAATGATGTCAAATAGTGCATGCCATGAGATATCCTGGTGTTGGAAGAATGGGCATGCATAGTAGCTTTCTTTTAAGCATGCATATTGATGCTTTTTTTGTAAGCATTGTTATTCTCACTTTTTAGGAAAAGATAATTTTTAATTAAAGATAACTCATTCTCTGCAGATTTTAGGATTTATCTTTTACTATCCCTTTTTTGGTCTTACTGCATTCTAGTGTTAAGTTCCTTGCAGACTAAGTATATGAATAATTATAAGATTTTGAAGGAACCAAGTGGCAGGTAAGCCCATAACTGGTTGACTTTTCTGTAATAGAAGACATTACTCTACTCATAGTTTCTTTGCATCAGTGGTAGTTTAATCATGGGGAAAAGGAGCTGAAATTCAAAGTTACCATGCACTGAAGGATTTAAGGTTACATCAGCAGGCAAATGCAGGAGAGGAGGCAATCTTGCCTCTCACTTGCATTGCTTTAAGCCAAAAGGCAGCATGTTCCAGTTTATAGTAATAAGTTTATGGATTTCCCTAAAATGAGCCCTTCTGATCATGTCTGACACCTGGAAGAGGGGCTAAATCCATAGAAACCCACTGGAGGGAGATAATACAAAGTTGCCCTTCCAAGGAAACAGAATCTGTGGGTAATTTTCCCTCTCCGAACATCCAGTTAATGGAATATCACAGAAATCTGCATCCCCCAACAGCTGATTGGAGTTGATTGGGATGAAATCTGTGAGGAACTCGATTCTGTGGGATGATACTGTCTTCTTTATCTGGCCTCTCCCCTAAAAAGGAGACACCTTTGGGAGCCATCTAATACTGAGTATCACTAGCATCAATATCCACATTTTGTCTCCATTGGCTGACCACAGCCAGTACCAGCCCAGCAACAGCATGTTCAGGGAGATGGCATCTCTATGTGAAAGCAGTTATCCATATGGCCCAAAGGGAGGTTTTCTATATCTCTTTCTACAAAGAGAAAAGGACACAACTGATAGAAAAAATAAATTGTATATGATGAGGATTTTCCCTTCTTGCACCATTTTAGACAAGGAACAAGAGTGATGCTCCTTTTTATGATATCAGACATCCTTCGAAAGTCTTTGTTCAAGACCCCTTCCCGTTAGGGGATCTGCTCTGTGAGGCTGAAGCCAAGGAGGCAGTGTACCTGAGAGCTGTCATTGCTTTATTATTAATCCCTGTGCTTTATTCTAGACCTGCCCAGTACAGATTCTTAATTCCCAGAAGGTGACCCAATGGGTTGCACCATCCCTATCTTCTTTCCCACCCTTGTGAAAATCCTTTCAAGTCACAAATAAGTCTTCCAGCCTCCTTGCTCTGTTTTTCCCTCTTTCTTACATGTTTTCCTCTTTCTTAAATGCTGCTCAACCAAGATACCTAGATACTGTGACTATCAATAACAGCAATAATTGTAGTTATCCATGTGGAACTGCAAATGTGCACAATGCTTCACGTGAATAAAAGCGGGTTTTTTTAGACATCAATGAGTTCAACAGTATAGTCCCATTTCTAAACAAGAACTCATTTAGTCCACCCCCTTCATGTATGTTTCTCTATAGGTATACAGATACAGATTCTCTAGGTATATATAGATATATATATATATAGATGCATGCTTCTTTGTACCAGAATGCTGGTATTTCAAGGTTTTTATATCCTGTTGGGCTTGTAAGTCTTGGCACTGACCTTTGAAAGGGTTTATGTTATTTGAGAAGGATAGATATGGAAGAAAATACATTATCTTGGAAAGCTGTCTTCTTAAAACTGTACTGTGGTAAAAGAGTTTTTTTTGTTATTAGTCTCAATAAGAACAGAATTGGAAGTGTTACAGAGGGATGAATCTCATAGGTAAGGCTGTACAGAATTTTCAGAAGGATGCCTGAAAACCTATCTGCTCTCAGCTTCATTGCAGAAGAAAAGCTTTGAGACAGATCTTGCAGCAGTTTAAAATGCAGGCCTGATTTTAAATGATTCAAAACCTCATTTCAGTACAGCTCCTCTGTGAGCTGCTGGATTGCTTTCAAACTCAGTATTGCAAATAAAAGTCAATAGGATATGCCTAGGGACAACAGGGAAAAAATGATGACACCAAGCTGTTGCCCACCTGCCTCTTCTCTATTATATCAACTACTGCAACTATTGCTGCCGTCCTTCCCAACTCTCCCCTTTGACTTTGGGGTCTGTTCCATTCCCTTACCTCTCCTGCCTTTTGGGAAGTATCAGTTCTCTGAAAGGCCCAGCTACAGCCATTTTCCTTCTCTTTCTGCAGTTTCCTTTCTGCAGTACCGGGCTATAACAACTCCATATGTAGAGGAATTTTAGGAGGACACATTACATAAGTATATGAGACAGTCAGATATTTCAGGCACAAGTATTTTTTCTGCAGTTCCATCTGTATATTCATGAGATGATTGTCTCAGACTTTAGTGACTTGTGTTTTAAATCCCTTTTTGGCTGGAAATGGCACTTACTGATGCTTCTGTAGTCCTGTTCTTTTGGGAAATTTGCACTAAGGACTTCACAACACAGAAGGCATAGCATTCAAGTTAATACTCTGAACCTTGGGAACTAAAACTCACTGGGAAAATAAAGTCTCTTTACAAAATGAAAAGAAGTCAGATGATCTTTACTGGGGTGAGAAAAAAAAGGAGGGGAAAAAAAAAGGAAACATCCCAGTGTATCCTGCATTTGGTCTGTTCCCAGATTCCTAGAGAGATAACACGGTGTCAAGAAAAAGGAAGCTGTAATTAGGCTGCGACATAGCCACAATACAGCAGGATCCTGATAGCCCTGTGCTGTCGCTGACCTTGGGGTAGTGGAAGACTGTGCCAAACTGTAAATAAATAAAGTGTTCCAGTGCTGCTGCTCAGTTGAGGAAGATCAAAGAGAAATAACATTTAATCAGTGGTAGTTGTGGCGTTAAGCACTAGCAATACTAATTGTTTTGATGTGAATTCTCCCTGAATTTTTTTTTTTATTAGCACTGAGTAATAGCTGAGCTGCTAGTGTATTGACCTGTAGCACTACCACAGCTCAATTAAGTTTCTTATTGTCCAAATCTAATCAGAGAAAAGCTGGGATTGAAAATCGATTCATTTCCTGCTAGTTAATGACTAATTCCCCACAAATGTGAATATAAAGATTAACTTTTCAGGTTGAATGTTTTTTTAGAGTTAGACTCTGCCAAATGGGTGTTTGTGAAGAAGAAGCATGGCTTCTCTTTTCCCATCCATCTTCCTCCAATCTCTTTGTTTATTCTTGATTTTTAGTCTCCATTTATCTTAGTCTGTGGTCTGTGCTTGTTCTCTGGTCTCTTAATTCATGCCTCACACAATTGCAAGGAACTGGTATTGATAGTTCATGGTCAGCTCCTAAATTCTCAAATATTTCTTCTCCATATTTCTTCAAATGAGCATTTCTATGGTGTTTAGAAACACCTGCAAGACAGAGCATTTTAGTCCTTAACCATAATGTAAGGGCTAGTCGCAGTCTTTGGAGGTCTGGGTGAGACACAAACTCTTTGCTGATCCCACTTCAGCCTGTACAAGTTGTGAATTTTCCAGGTGAACAGAAGTTACATTTCTTGGCTCATCTAAATATTTCTTCTTTATGTAAAGAACTAAGAGCTGTTTATAAGCCTCCCCATGTGTCTCTGCATGCACACGTGTTCACAGCATTAAAGCTGCTGAGCAGAGATGTGAGCAAACATCCATGAGGTTTGGCAGCTCTCCCCAGTTCTTGCCAGCTCTGTGACTTCCACTGCTGCAGCATCTGAAATGATCACAAATCTTCTGTATTTATCCTCCCAGTGCACCTCTGAGGTGGGGACAGCTCATGGATTTACACATTGAGAACTGAGTCCTGGATCCAAAGGGACATTTAGACTCTGCTCTGTGGTAGTTCACAAGATTATCTTCTCCAGAGGCTCACGCCCGTGGCTTAGCTGCTGCTAGACCTACAGACCCACAGCTGTGGGTGGTGCCCTCTCCTTGGGACCCTCTGGCAGGCTGAAGTCAGGCAGCTGGAGGCAGTTTCCTAGGTGGGCTATTTCTACCTTACACTGCAGATGTGCTGGAGAGTGCAGCAGTCAGATCTCTTCCAGAGCAAGGCCAGATGTGTGGCTGTGTGTTTTTGTGCTGGCCTGGTTATGCCCTTGTTACATTAGTTTTCATTTTTTAACAAAGAGGTGGTGGCAGGGACAGGCTGCAGCCCTGCAGGTCCCCCTGGTACCAGAGTGGCACAGCCTTCCTGACAGGTCCTGACAGTCACAGCCTGGACACCTCCTTCTCATGCCTTAACACATGAAGTGCAAGAGTACAGTGCATTGTTGTAAATTTCACTTATTTTATTTCTAAAGAAGACAACTAAAGAGTAATTTTTTTTCTTATCTCATCAACTCCTGTGTTTGTGCTGCTGTCAGGAACCCAGAACTTCATCTTCTTGGAAAATTAGTGAGGAGCAAACTGCTCCACATCATCACAGGCATCCTCCCCAGTGACCTTGGTTCTGAGGAGCTGTAAGACCAGGCTAGACCAGCAGCTATCAGCATCTGGGTTCAACTTTAAGAGTTTGCTATTAAAAAGTACCTGTCTGAGCTTCCACAAGCAGCCAGACATTCTGATTCTCAAAGTGCTCATGTTTTCCATTGACAAACTTAATCTGGATGCCTAGCAGACTTATAAAATAAAACCCTAATAAAGCAGTTAAGAAGGGTAAGTAAATCCTTCCTAAAGCATAACAGCATCAATTGTTTAATGCTGTGCTTGTTTTTATGTGCTGGCCCTTGACAACGCTCGTGCTGCTCCTTGCACTGGCTGTGCCCCCTCATTCCCCTTCTCTGCTTCAGCTCTCAGCAGAGCTGGTAGTGCTGAGCCCCAGAGGGGGTATCCCCTCTGATAGGGGAATCAGCAGCTGCTTCTTCCCTCTTCTCCAAGCCTGAGGTACAGAAGCCCTGTGTCATCTCCTGCTTTCCCACTTCCTGTTCTGTGCTTAAGCTCCCATCCCAGCTCTGGAAGCTGTGACCTTACATCAGTGACCAAGTCATCGCCTGGGCATGTGTAGGCAGTGTGCCCTGCTTTCTGTACACCAGTGTAATTCTGCTTTTCTCTATTTTATAGCAGAATTTCTGTTTTAATAGAAATGCATCTCAATATCCCATGATAAAACATCACATGGAAAACAAAGCACCACTCAGGCCAGTCTATAGGTTTGCTCCAGCCCATCCTGTGGGGGTGGATGGAGACACCTTTTGTTTCCCAACCCCTCCCCATCACTGGAGAATTTTAGGGAAGTTGATTTTGCATTTTTTTTCTGTATGTTTTAGCCATATGCTAAAGTTTTAGCCATATGCTTTAGCATATGCTTTATGCTTATGCAATAATTCCCTCCCAAAGATTATCTGAATGAATTGATCACTGAGTTGCCTGTGAACAGCATCACTTCAAAGAGGCTAAAGCAGCTGCAGCCAAGCAGATAAGTATTTCCAGGTATTTGACCAGTTTCCCTGAGGGTTATGCACCACTGGTAGGTGTTATTCGCTAGATATTCTGATTCCAGGATTGCTTGAATGATAATCCTCTCATACAAAATTTAGAAGCAGATTAAGGGAATTTTTGTAATCTTCCTTTTTCCTTTCCTAATTGGCAGTTGACTGTAGAGATAACATTTTGTTCACACCCCAGCATGTTGATCTAACCGGTTAGAAAATACACAGACCAAGCAAGAGATGAATCCTAGAATGGTTTGGGTTGAAAGGGACCTAAAAGATCATTTAGTTCCAACCTCCTGGCATGGGCAGGTACACCTTTCTCTAGACCAGGGAGACCTTTCACTAGATGAGACCAGAGAAGCAGAAACAAAGGAATGAACAGTGTTGGGTCACCCATGGAACTGGCTGGTATATTTTGTCTTGATTTTTATATGAAAAGGGTAAATCAGGAGACAATGCTGGTGCATAGAGTGTCCTTTTCTTTCATATGTAGATTGATCACCTGGTCAAGGGTTTGCAGAGAACACTGAAGGCTGAAGGCGTACCTGAAAATCCCAGTTGTGTTTCTTTACTTTTTTCTGAAATATTCACTGAGCTCATGCCAGAGGCAGACTAAACTACCCTCCTCATATTCCCTCTGACAAAAAGTGGGTGTTTGTTTTCCAGAGATCCCTGTCTCCCATTGCCACTCGGCTTAGACTGCTCTGAAAGTAGTTAAAGCCTGTGCCTTTATACTTTGCTATGGCCTCACAGTGTTTCAATTGTCAAAAATGTTTTACCAGAGCTGGCTTCTTTTGCTCTGTAATTGTTTTAGTTTTCTTTTACTTCATGTCTTATTTATGAATAGTTTCAAAACAGGCCAATGGAAATCTTCAAGTAGGTTTTTAAACAAGTTTTGACAATATTTTTGAGTTGTACTGAGCTAAAAATAATACAAATCAGCAGGTACAGACTGGAGAACAGTGCCTTCAGTCCCTAAAGGACCTTTTACTCCTTTTGCTCCCTACAGGAAGACAAATAGAAAAAAAAATTAGAAAAAGGTAACAGTTCCATACAAGGCTGTAAAGGCCAAGGCTTAGCTCTGAGCAGTGCCACTGTCTTCTTCACCTCAGAAGAGAAAAAATCATGGACTTGTCTGTGATAAAAAAATTAGAAGGATATTTTTTCCCTGCTACATGAGGCTAGTGGTGTGGCCAGCAAAGAGGTAGTCACAGCTTGCTGATGATCCTCCAGTGGGAGACGGAAAAATATGTTCCAGAATAACTTAAAAATGGTCTTCATCATCTCCAGCCACTGACCCATCCCAAGTCCCCTCTTTGTTCTTGGACTCTTACATGTTTTTGGGTGTCTGACACTTCTTCCCTTTTTGGGTAGGTGTGCTTTTTCATTGTAATTTAGTTCTTTGGTCTCACCAGTATGTTTGCACCATTTCTGTGTTTTGCTTTTCTGGGCAGTGAAAAGAGCAGTCCCAGTTCCCTCCAGCTATTTACCTTTCTTTTATAGAGACTGTAGAGTGACAGTCATAGGAACAGAGATCAGGCAGCATCCTCAGCAACAGTCAGCTCCAAGCAAAAATACTTGGGAGACTGTAAAATTTTGAAGTGTTTAGTTCTGTAACACATACAACACAGGATAGTCATCAGCACAGATTTAAAAAGCAAAAGATTTGTCCTTTCAGCTTTGAACAGCCAGCAGACTCTCAAGAATAAAAGGTGGGGGACATGGAAGTCATGGTGGAATACAGGCCTTGAGAGCCATTTCTTAACCTCTCAGCAGTGGGTTGGAGAAGTGCACATTGATCTACACATATACATAAAATTAAATATCACCTATGTTAACATTTGCAGCTGGTGCAGGAGTTGGAGGGGGAGGTAGATGACAGAGAAGAGGAAGCAATGAGGATTTTCGATAACATGCAAATAATGTTCAAGTTTTGGATAACATTCACAATCTTTGTTCTGACCCTGAAAGCAGGGCTGTGAGCCCAAGGAGCCTTCCCATGGGGGGAGCTTTCTTGGCTTTGACAAAAAGTTGAGGTTGTCACGAGAAGAACAATTGAGCAAAGTCTGGTAACTGCAGTCACTGCAATCCTGAATTGTATCAGAGAACCCAAAGATCTTTTTATCTGTTGATGAACCCAATCATGATCATATTTAAAGGCCAAAAAGCAGAAAGTACAGAAGGCGGCAGCAGTATCTTGAGGTATTTACAGCTCCATCAGTTTTGATTATCAAAACAGAAACAGGACTAGGGTTGAGTACAGATGCAGAGGTTACATTTTCAGGAGGAGACAACACCAAATGCTCTTTCAGCTATTGGAGAAGGGGTGTAGAAGCAGTGGGCAGATGCTGACCCTTATAAAGCCAAGTGAGAAAATCACAACTTTAACAGAGATATTAACCTGAATAAATTACCATTGGAGTGCGTATGGCGTCCTGCTCACTCGCTGCCTCCACAGCATATTCAAATATCTTCCCAAAAAGGTATGTAGGAAGTGAGACAGGCATATTCGATACCACTTCTGGGATAATACAGCAATTTGTGCCCCTTTAGGAGTAATTCACAACAGGGAAATATTGTGAATGGATGGAGTTGGGCAGAATTTAACCCTGCTCTCTCTTTTAGGATGAAAAGGAGGATTTTTCAATGACTGTAATGCTAGTGAGCCAGAGAAGCAATTGTAGCAGTCCTATTCAGCAATGCAAATGCTATCGACAGTGGTGTCTGAAAAGCTGGTATCAGGGAAAAGAGAAAGTTGAAAGGACACTTTCAGCTTGGGACCCCTGTGGCAACACAGCAGTGGCTCCTGACATGACCCACATGGCCATATAGGGCAAGCAGCTGGCTGAGCTCTCAGTTTTGCATTTTTAAGGCAAGACACAGCTCTGGATGGGGAAATGGAAAATTGTAAAATGCAGCCCCACTTCAGCTGCCACTGAAGACTTTCCTTCAAACTTACATTAGATATGCAGTACTTACTCAGAATTGGAATTTTTAAAAGCACAAAATAAGCTGCCTCTCATATGGGGAGTAATGCATGTTTATATTTTAGGAGCAGGAAAACCTCCATGAAGTTTTGCTGGGAATATAAAAACAAACATTGTGTATGGTCCCTGCACTGCAATAGGACTTCAGCACTGGTTTAAAACCCCCTTTCTTTAGGGGTGTGTTTTCTTGAGTCTGGCTCACAGAAAGAACAACCACTGGCTCAAATGTCTTAAACTTCCGGAGGGGAAAATATATCAGCTGAAAACCTACGTGTTATGGTCATTTAAAATATTTTAAGCTACAGTCAATTAGTGTTCACTGCCAATGGATATTAAACATGAAAACTTTGCACTGTATTGTTCAACTGAATCTCTGTTCTCATCTTATGTACTTGAATGTTGGTTGGCAGAACAGAACATATGTTCATAAGGGGTTTTTATGTTGTGTGTGGCTTATTTTTTTTTTTAAATAAATGAGGTTATATAACAACAATCCCACACATATACTTGGTTGCAACATGTCAAGGGCTGGTTAAAATTCTCTTAGAATGTACCCTGGCTGCTGTATTTCATAGTCAGAGAATATTACACACAATCTGCCATTTACACCCAACTTCATTTTAAGATTCACCTAGTTAATTTAGCTTTAAAGCAGCATTATACATATTTGTATTATAGCTTGTGGAAACCTGAGAGATTTTTGTAGAAATAAGTTTTTAATAATCATTCCAGTGTAACTGCTACAGAACCTTAAACTGCAGATCCTCAGTTTCCCACAAAGCTCACCAGCCACTCTTTATAAATGCCTCACTTTGGTGTTTTGCAGGCAGGTATACAACTCTCTCCTTTGCATTAACACAGTTCTATATATTATTTTATTTTGCAGTTCTTTCCATATGGAGATGCTTCTAAGTTTGCCCAGCATGCCTTCCGAACCTTTGATAAAAACGGAGATGGGACCATCGACTTCAGAGAGTTCATTTGTGCCCTGTCCATCACCTCACGAGGCAGTTTTGAGCAAAAGCTGAACTGGGCCTTCAACATGTACGACTTGGATGGTGATGGTAAAATTACAAGAGTGGAAATGCTGGAAATTATAGAGGTGAGATCCATATGACACTCAAAAATGTCACAACATTAATAAAATTTGATTCCTTGTTCACACAGACTTTAGATTTTAGGCTCACCAGAGGCTGTACAGTACATTAAATGCACATTGCACACATTAATCCTGCACTGACTGGTGCCCAAGTGGTACAAGCACACTAACATGGTAATAGATGTAATCTTGGAGAATTGCAGAGAGTACATATGTGCATATAAGCTTTTAAATATCCAGAGATTTTTTTTTTCCTGATGAATGGATTAACCATAAGAACAGCCCGGCACAGGATTTACAAAGCCAATCTCAAAGTCACTTGACACCCATGAAATTATTAGACTGTAGCTCAAGTCGCTGAAGCCTTACTGGAGATTAACTTCAGATGATTACAGAAATTTACAGGGATAACAACACGCTATTTTAAGTGAGCTCTCACAGATGGGCTTTAAGATGACCACAACATATAAGAGGAAGGATAAAGTTCACCTCCTTCATCATCTGCCAGCAACTTGACACAGTAGTTAATACCAGATTGTGCCCACATGTACACACAGAAACCTATTTAAAGGTGATGACTTCTAAAACTAATTATTCAGAATTCATGTGAAATATTTCAACTGAACAATTGATCCAGAGAGTAAGTTAAAAGAGTTTTACATTGTGAAACAGGAAGACAAAGAAATTCATTCTGGGATGCAAAATGTAAGCAAAATAAACCTACGTCTAAAGAAAGTAAAATATATATAAAAAAACTCCTTGTTTTAAGTCTCTGGACATTGGATTCTGAAAAAAAAACAAAACCAAAACCAACCAAAAAAAAAACAACAAAAAAAAATCTTTAGAGAAATTTGCAATCATTTTGTTGTTAGAATATTTCCAGAATTTGATCACATAAAAAAATTAGATTGAATTTCATGTTGAATTTTCCATTTGGTTTCTTTCCAAAGGCCATCTACAAAATGGTGGGCACTGTGATAATGATGAAAATGAATGAGGATGGTCTGACGCCTGAGCAACGGGTAGACAAGATCTTCAGTAAGATGGATAAGAACAAAGACGATCAGATCACACTGGATGAATTCAAAGAAGCTGCAAAGAGTGATCCGTCCATTGTATTACTCCTGCAGTGTGACATTCAAAAATGAGCTTGTGTACGATGCGTCATAGACTGCACAGAAGTTTAATGTTCCATTCAGTTTGCAGCTATTTCCACACACACAAAAATTTGCTTGGACTACCTATAAATGGACTTGCTTCTTGTGTTTGAAACACTTGTGTGCATGAGAATGTCATTTGCTAAAGAATTTTAAAAGTATATATTATAAAAATAAACTGCCACAACGTGATGTGTGCAATGTCATTTCATAACAATCCTCTTCCTCTGAAGCCTGTGCAGCAGGCCTGTGCTGCAGTGAATTATATTATTTATTGTTCATGTTTTACTGATGCTAGCTCTGTGTCTCCTAGACTGAGTAATGTTAGTGACACTGAATTCCCATGGTAATGTTAACTGTTTATTATAAATCATGTCACCGTTCTGCTGTAAAGTAGTACTGGACAGACAGAAGGGAAGAGCTCCTCGG
This sequence comes from Struthidea cinerea, assembly GCA_013397865.1. Taxonomy (NCBI): domain Eukaryota; kingdom Metazoa; phylum Chordata; class Aves; order Passeriformes; family Corcoracidae; genus Struthidea; species Struthidea cinerea. The sequence continues at coordinate 1,980,234 of VZTI01005431.1, read as the reverse complement.
CTCTCAAGTCTGATCCACACGTGCTTGTATTGTCAGTGGATATAAATGTACTTCATTTGCATGCCTTTTAGGTTTGCCTTAATTCTTACCTCATTTGCATCCCTTCAATCCGGAAAGAGCTATGTCAGAGGAATGCAGTATATTAAAAAAAAAAAAAGAAAATCCTGCTAAAATTAACCCTTTAATTAAGAATATATATAAATATATATATATAATGTTTAAAATATTGTTTTATTGCAAGTTTAAAGGTTTTATTGGAAGTGTATTGATCTTTGCCAGAATTTTCAAAAGCTTCCACAGAGGTTGCAATATATATGTCCCAAAATAAATTTATAACATTTGACCTTTTCCCCTAATTCTTATTTCATGTCTTCAGCATGGTAATAAAAAAAAAAAAGTTCAATCTCTTTAATTATCTGTCACTGTACACTGGGAAATATGTATTTCATTATTGAAGCATGAAGAAAACTACTTTGCACTCACTCACTAGAAGAGTCATATTATACAAAACCAAAAGTTGTAGTTCTTGTATTTAGGGATGGAGCAGCTGTTGATGCTCTAAGATGCTACTGCTAGGATTTACCAGCACACCTACTAGACCTGTGCTGCTTTTTAAGCTGTGCAAGTCAAATACAGCTTATTTTCTTGGCCTAAACCTGTTTTTTTAATGTTTTTCCCTCCTGAAGTAAGAGACTTTCCTCTTACCATATGGCATTAAACTACTCTGTGTTTAAGATAAACAGACGTTGTTAAAAATCACTACTGATAAATTAACCATGAAGTATGATGATAAAGGAGGGATAGTGAGGAGAACTAACTTCCTCCTCAATTCTATGTGTACAAGTCAAGTTTCTCTCTATCCTGTTACAAGTTCTGCACAGCCTTGGGAAAGATTGAAGAACTATCAGACTGCAGAAATTGCAGATAAAAACTTTCCTATGCCCCATTTCCCTGATGCTTTAAACAGTTGGTTGCTTGCTGGATTAAAAGAAAAAAAAAAAAAAAAAGCAATCTGAACATCTTACAATTGCATGTTTGATATTTCTTCCTTACCTTATGAAGAAATGAGACCGTACTTTTAATAGCTAAAAATCAAACAATAAAACATGACACAAACCAAATCATTCTCTGTATTTTCAAATTTAAAAAGTGAAGCTCATCTTAAAATTAAAGGGAAAAGAAAACAAGCAACAAAAACCAGTTTTACACAGTTTGCTAAGAACTGTTGTGGGGGGGGATCATAGAATCAATTGCTGCCACAACCACAGCCATCCTCTCATTTTTGCTTCGTATTCCAAACTAACAGCAAAAGCACAAATATCAACTACATTTTCAAATACCAGAATTTTACTTAGACTACACAGGTAATAGTCTTAGCAAATTAGGGAGGGATATACTTCATGCATTTGGCCATAACTTAAAACACACATTATAGAAATTACATACTTCTGAGAATGATATGCCCACATTGAATACTTCTCAGATTTTATGCCTCTGGTTTACATGCAGGAGAAGCAATACCTCATTCTACATAGGTTTCCCTGAACCTTGAAGTTATGCACTGGCTGGACAGGCTCCATTTACTTCAGTGCAGCATTAAGGAATTTGCTGCCATCCAAAATGGCTGACAAGTCAAACACTGTCAAACTCAAAAACTTAACATCAGCACTGCAGTCTTCTCTCTAGGTAGCCCCTATAGCAAACTCTGTATTAAAAGAACCAAGCATACGATAGTTTTGAGACCTTAGTAGGATCACTGCAAAAATAAGGGCATCCATGCAAGGGCTTCAGTAATTGTTTATTCAGAATTAATCCTCCACCATGAAAATATGCTTATAATAATTACACAGTCAGGAACATATCCTCATCAAGTACAGGGTAGATTAGAATAGATACAATATACTGATTTGAACCAAAGACCAGAATTGTTGCCACCTCCTCCAATATTTCAAGTAAGTCTATAAAAAACTTGGGAGAAAGCTGAAGTGTTAGCTCAGTAGGAATGCACTAATTTTCCTTAAGCTCTTTTCTCCACACAACTCATTATAGAAGTACTAATGAAGATAAATGCTTTACTCTTTACTGCCTCTGCACTTTTGCCTTTTTTTTTTTTTGGATGATGAAGAAAATCAGGATAAAATAATGCAATGCCATTCTATCATCTGTCTGAAAAATACTCCAATTTCATCATAAAATCGAGTCAAGCTAAACATGTGGCTCATGATCATGTCCTAGAATCAAAGAATGGTCTATGCTGGAAGATAATCCAGTTCCAGCCTCTCTGCAGGGACACCTTCCACTAAAAGAGGTTGCCCAGGGCCCCATCCAGCCTGATCTTGAGCACTTCCAGAGATGGGACATCCATAACTTCTGTGGGCAACCTATTCCAGCATCTCATCACCTTCACAATAAAGAATTTATTCTTAATATCTAATCTAAATCTATTATCTCCCAGTTTAAAGTTGCTCATCCTTGTCCTGTCACCCCAAACCCTTGCAAAATGTCCCTCTCCAACTCTCTTGTAGCCCCTTTAAGTACTGGAAGGTGCTATGGGGTCTTTCTGGAGCCTTCTCCAGGCTCAACAGACACAACTCTCAGTTTGTCTCCATTGCAGAAGTGCTCCAGCCCTCGGAGCATCTTTGTGGCCTCCTCTCAACCTGCTCCAACAGGACCATGCACCTCCTACACTGAGGACCCCAGACCTGGCTGCAGTACTCTAGTTGGGATCTCACAGTAACAGAGTAGAGTGGTAGAATCACGTCCCTTGGCCTGCTGGTTCCAGACAAGTTTTGCCAAGTATGCAATTTGCAAGGTGCCCCTCAGTATCTTCACATAATTCTAAAGGTGTAAAGTACCTTGAATTATGGGATTATAGAATTGCTCAGATAGGTAAGGAATTTCCTAGATCTCTTGCCCAGCATCCTGCTTGAAGGAGATGCAGGAGTCTATTCAATAGACTCCAAAAACTTCCAAGGACGGAGATTTTACAGCCTGTTTGCATAACATGCTCAAATGCCTCTTATCTTCATCATGAACAATCCCTCCTCCTGGTTTACGCAGCCAGAACCTCCCCACTTCAGTTGGTGGCCACTGTCTATTTTTTGCGCCACACACATAAGCAAAAACACTGGTCCTCTTTTGTCAGTTACCTCACAGCTGCCAGGAGTCTGCCCATTACCCTGGGCTTTCCGATGTCTGCTAATAGAGGCAAACAGAGTCAGCATCTGGGGAAGAGCACAAAAAGATCCCTTCAGTCCCAGAAGGTGTGCTGTCGTTGAGGGGCTGTCGCCAGGTGAAGGGGCTACAGGATGAATTTGAGTGAAAAAGCAAGAGATAAGTTATTTACAGAGATGCCACAGTCTCAAGACTCTCAGGAGTCTCAAACCTCCATTGTAGTGGAGAAGCAGGTGGACTCAGAACCCTGCACAGTAATTAGTCAAGGGACTTTTAGTCAAGGGACTTTTAGTCAAGGGTCTGTTCAAGATGAAGGGTGGAAGCAGGTCACTCCACATACCAGGAGGAGGCTCCTCCTCCTGAAAACAAGTAGGACTGGAACCTTCTACAACAGGTATGAGGCTCTGGAACAAGGCCAGACAATTGATGAGGTGGGCAAAGGTCCTTCTGGGACAGAGGGGCCTGCTAAAGCAACACCTCCTGCACACCACATCAAGACCTCTTCTGTTACAGGAAAAGAAGGGTAGGTTTAATAGGAAACTCCCTTCTAAGGGGAATGGAGGGCCTGATATGCAGACTAGACCCACCTCACAGGGAATTCTGATGGTTCCCAGGGACACAGATAAGAGACATTACTGGAAAACTCTCCAGTCTAGTAAGGCCCTCTGATTACCATCCACTATTGCTTGTTCTAAGTGGCAGCAACAAAACAACAAAGAGAATTCTGAGGGCAATCAAAAGAGACTTGAGGGCCTCGGGTTGAAGGTTGAAGGATCGGAAGTACATGTAGCGATTTCCATAATCCTTTTGGTAACAAGGAATATTGACAGGGATAGGCAGATCCACAAGGTCAACACATGGCTCCAAGGCTGGTGTAAGCAAAAAAATTGTTTTTTTTTTACCACAGGATGATCTATTCAACACCTGCTCTACTGACACATGATGAGATGAACCTATCTCAGAGAGGAAAAAGAGCTCTAGCACAGGAGCCAGCAGGGCTCATTGACAGAACTTTAAACCAGCTTGGAAGGGGGAAAGGGATCAAACCAGGCTCACCAGTGGGGAGCGATGGGATGATGTGCTAGAACTTGAGAAAACGAGCACTAATGGGATCCCTCCATCTCCTTCAGGTTTGTTGGCTGCAAAGCACCACACCCGAAATGTTTATAGACTAATGCACACAGCATGAGGAACAAACAAGACCATCTCAAGCCTTTGGCCCAGCCTCAGAGATTTGATATCATTAGCATAAGTGAAACTCTGTGGGATAGGTCCTGTGATTGGAGTGCCCTGTTGGATGGTTACAGGCTCTTTTGGAGGGATGGGCAGGGCAGAAGTTGAAGGGGTGGCATTGTACATCATGGAAGGGATGTAATGCATGGAGCCCACAGCTGGCAATGGCACCGTTGAGAGCCTCTAAGTAAGAATCAAAGGACATACAAATAATGTAGATGTCATCTTAGGAGTCTACTACAGACCTCCTGGCCAGGGCGATGACACTGACAAATGGTTCTCTGAGGAACTAAGGGACACGTCCAGCTCGACTGCTGTTCTCCTTATGAGGGACTTCAACTTGCCAGAGCTCAACTGGGAACATCATATAGCTGAGGGGTCCCTTCCAACTCACCATTTTTTATGGTTCTATAACTCTGTGAAGTGTCTTTCCTTCAAGTCTTACCTAGCTTCCATATTTTAAAGAAACCTACAAGCTTAATACTGTGCTGCGACTGAAAACAAATTACGCTACAAAGTCAAGTTAAAACTTACACTGTAATAAGGTTTTATTGAGGAACTGCTATTCATTAAAAAAGTGCAGGAACTGCTGAATGTTGTTCTCTGAGTAGTCTCAATGGCTTTTGTAGCTGCGTACCGTCAAACAACAATAAAAAAATCCCCCAAAACAACAAAAAAAGCAAAGCAGCTGAACTCTAAAAAGTCTTTTTTTTTTGAAGAGCTGCCAACAATTTCAAGTTCCTGGAGAAAAAAAGAACAGGAGAGAAAAAAAGGTTAATTTGAGGGAGTTTGAAAAATCTAGTTCTTCTCTCTCCCTCTTATCCCCAATAAATGCTTGCAATATCTAAATAAATGCAGTTTAAGTGCTCTAGTCCCAGCGAGACGTGGGAGGGGAGGAAGGGCAGGGAGACTCAACAAAACACAGGGCTACAATGCTGTACAAAAGTTACTGTATTATTTCCCAAAATTCTCATTGTACTTCATTCCTATATATTGGAAAGACTTGTGCCTATTTAGTTTATCATAATAAAATGAACGTTGAGAGACTTATTCTATACCTTGAAACTCAAGAATGTGCAAGAACTAGTTTACTGGAATTAAGAATCTAGGTTTATAAAGACACAGCTTGCTAGGTTTTGTAAGTTCATCTCCAAAGACACTCAAACTCTTTAGGAAAGGAATGAAAGGACTTTTTTCCCCACCAAGATAACATACTACAAATTAATTTTCCCCTTTTCTAATTATGAAATATTTTTTTTCTCATGTTCAGCTACTGTGGTTTCACTGGAAAATAAATGAAACACATTTTACTGCATGTGTTAATTAGCACACAATTAAGAAATAAAGCATAGCTAGGAAGAAAATATTTTTAACTTAATTCTAATTTAAGTGTGTAGAGACACTAAAACATTACCACAAGTATCAGTTCAAACGGTTTATTAAAATATTACTTCATAGTTATACAAAATATATTTCAATTTTCCAGAAGAAAAAACAGAATAACAGATAAAAAAATTCTATAGTTGGTAGCTAAAAATATCAACAGAACATTCAAAATTTTCTCCTCATCCAAACTGTGCTTATTCTTGTTCTGTGCACACACAGTAATTCTTTAAAAAATTATTAATAACAATACAGAAATATCTTCCTGAGAGTATCTAACAAATCATCATCTTTTTCAGCATCAGGAAGTAATAATTTTACACATATTATACCACATTTGTCTTCAATATTATACCATATTCATATAGAGATACTTATTGATCTTCATCTCTGTCATTCCTATTTTGGAAATTCAATGTTCTTTGGTCTCTTGGAGGGTCTGGCATGCGGAGGATTCGAATATGGGGACTCGTAGGCAGAGAACTAAAAATAAAGGATGCATCATTTAAACAGTGTTTCTTCTCCACAAATTTCAGTATTTCCATTTGATTCTTTACATTACATATTTTCCTTTAAATAACTCCATCTTTTTTTCTTTGACAGTCTTAAAAAACGGTAACATGAGGTGAAGTTTGGGCTTCACTGAATTGATCCTGGACCCCGACTTCAGTAAAAGCTTGAGGTAAAGACAAGCACTCGTTTCAATCATGTGATTTCTAACAATTAGACACCCTTAATTAGAGGAAAGGGTCTTTTACGAAAACCTCCAAATGAACAAATGATGGAATACAAATAAGGACTTGCCTTACAGAACCTGAAGTAGCACACACTATACACACATGCAATCAATCACATCGTACTAAGAATGAGCAAAGTTATTAAGCATACATTTAGTCAGGCTTCTCCACTGATTATCCTAAATGGATTTTTCCTGAAGTTACCCCCATATTTTTGTTAAATTTAATCTTTGCTGAACATGAAACAGGTAACAATATAGCAAAACCAAACTGAAGTTGAATTACTAAATTTTTCAACAGTAATCATACAAAAAGTCCTGTATGTTATCAGTTTCAGAAAATCTCCACAAAACCATTTCCACTGAAGTAACAACAGATACCACTACTCTACTTTTTATATACTTCAGTGAGGGAAGACAATTAGGAATAAATCAATCAACTTCTTTTTGAAGACTGCTTTAATTACCCTCTTCAGGCTTCACTGGTTACACTGGGTTAATAGAGAGGAGTTGGCTGCACAAGATTAGACACATGACTGTCCCCTTAAGCTGGGAATGGCTCTACCAGGGATTTATATGGAGGTTTTTAAAGAATTTTGAACCACCACATCAAAAATTCAAAAAATGGCACAATTTATGAGTCTCTAGATCAGCAATATTAAAACCAGTAAAATAAATCAATTTAAATGACAAACACCTTGAAAGTATTGGAGCATTAATACAAAAAATTCTAAGTCTTTTGTTATATTTGGAAGGGGAAAGGGACAAACAGGGCTCTAAGCTAAGAAGCGCCTTAAAATTTGACAAAATAAAACATTTCAAAACGTTTTATTTCAGATAAACTGATTCAATCTCCACTGAATTACAATTATGTAAGCAAGGGTAAAAAAGAAAACTATTTTAAAAATTCTTTAAATTCACAGAACCATCAGTAATTAACTGCTTAATTGTTTATGTTCTACTGCTACAAACAGCAGAATTTCTTTCTCCTCATACTTAACTTTTCCAAGTTACACTCCTTGCAAGAGAACCCCCTTGCAATTCTTGTATCCTGAAATAAAATACAACAGTATTACCTCATGCTCAGGGGGGTGAACAAAATGAACTGTCGATGCCTCTGAAAGTCAGCTCTCTCCAGAATCATATCAATAGCAATTCTTCTGTTAACCATGTCCTAAAGACAAAAGATTTGTCAGGTAGTGATACTGACAGTAATAAATACATTAGAAAATACAATTCTAGAAAACCTACCAGAATTAATTGCTATACAGTCAAGGTCAGCTACAGAAAATATCCAAATAATACTAATAAAAGCTAAGAAAAACTGGATAACATAAGGGTTAAATTCTAAAAGCTACAAATTAGTCTGGGAAAATCTTAAGCTGTACTTTTTAGTATACATGGTCAATGGAAAGCTTCTATCAGAACAATCACACATTCATCTACTCATAGTGTTTTCCTATCAGCTTTGACGTACATACAGTACTTCTTACTGAGTATGCTGAGGTGAACTGTATTTTAGCAGAATAATGTTTCCTGTAAAATCCTGACTCAAAAATCACCTGAAAGAATTTAAGGGCTCCATGAAAGCTCTGATATTATGATATTATGGAGCTTGTTTTTATTAGGATTATTATTGTTATTATCATTATTGGTATTTTGAACGCAACATTATGCATTACGCTTAATGAAAAGGATGTGCAACAGGAAGCTGTTATTAGCAGGGACTAACAAAGCTCTGCTGCTGTGCACTGTTCCTCATGAAACCAGAGATCTCCCACAAAAAATACACCATGGAGTCCTCGTGTGGTGGGGCTCTGTGATTACACCAAGAGTAACTACAGAACGTGTGGACAGTAAGGCTGCACTTACTGGCACTGCGGTGGAAAGACAAACTGTGTGGAATTATTTATGGAATAGATGACATGCAAGTTCTTTGCAAGGCCTACAGTTCTGAGTATCCACCCTTTTCTGGAAAGATGGATAAACTTCTGCACAACTAACTTTTAAAAGAGGATCTAAGATTTGAAAGTTAGCTGAAAAACCAATGCTTCACTACCTTGATGCATACCATCCTTTTTGCAATTCTTTAATATAAACTGTATTAACTTTGTTCCCTCGAGGTGATTCCTAGCAAATAAATGATTGATGAGGAAGGGACACTGAGGCAAAATTAAATAAGCCAGTATCAAATCTTTGTCTCATAGAAATAAAATTATTTTCTCAAACTCGTACCACCCTGCATATTAATAAGTAGGAAATAAATCTTAAAAAAAAGAAAATAAATTTCAAAATGGGTTAGTGGCCTGTCCGGGGAAGCTGTACACAAAGATATTATTTATCAGTTTTAGATAACCTTAGTATTTATTGTTCATTATTCTGCATTTCAGCATCTTGGAAACACACTACTAGCTGAAGTCTGTTTCTATAAAATGAGTAGCAACAGTGAACTCAGCTGCTACATTTGCTCTGAAAAAACCTCACACTGATCTCAAAATTGGCAGAAATCAAAGCACATGCCAAGCCCAGAGTGTCACAGCAATATGCAGAGTCAGCCTCTGACAAACACAGTAATAGCTGATTTGTTATTTTTGTGCTGAACAAAGCATTGAGCATGTACATTAACAGAAATGCTCATATTTCTTGATACCAACTTCAGAAACAAAATAAGCTTCAAAAGTCACCAAAAAGTCAAAAAGATCCCTAACAAATTTTGTTTTGGGGATTTTGATTTTGGTTTGGGGGCTTTTTATAATTTACAGTTAACTATAGTGGTTTTAAATCTAATCAAATACAAGTAACAACCCAACGATTTCACTAATTTATAAAAATCAGAACGGGAGACGTAGTTTTAACTATACCATGTAGACATCAAATTCATCCATGCATCTGAAAGGAGATTCAGAAATGTTCCACAGAGAAAGAATGAAACAAACTGTGGAGAAGGAACGTTCACCTCCTGATAGGGATCTCAGATCACTACGGGAAGCTTTTTCTTCCTCTCGAGGCTGAACCTTGAAATAAAAATATTGGAGCAATTTTTAAATCTGAGATGAAGACATACTAACAGAATCATCATTCTAACAGCAAACACATTATACATGAACAGATAGAGATCACTTGAAAACAATTTTCTGCATTTCACTGCAACTCCCATTCTGGAATCACAGGGCTCCTAACCATTTAGTAAGACATATCTAGGATCACTGCAACTTCCTGTATCACAGTCATACACACTGAACAGACTGAATGGCTCTGTCAGTGTTTTGTTATTCAAATCTCTATTTTTAATAGCTGTTAAACGATGTTTAATAAACGTCAACCAGCATAGTTACATTACAGTAAAATCCAGTGGTTACCAGCTACAACAGAAAAGCAGGTGATTGATTTACAGCAGAATTTTAAAGGAGGAAGAGATTTTTTTATGTGGAATACATGAAACATTGTGAACAGCCATTTGGTTACACTGATTATGATGACATCTTGTGGCACTCCTTCTGTAATATGAAACTTGGGCATTTTCTTGCCCTGCTAATTGCATTACCTTTAACAAGCTAAGCAGGCAACTAAGGATTATTTTGAAGTGGGATCTTTTTTTGCAGGGAACTGTTTTATTTTTGCAACTTACATTCCTTGACTAAATACAGATCTCTTTTATGAGACACAAGAGACACCAGCTGTTAAAAAAAAAATATTCTGATAAAGTCAAGTAATGACTTGATATTTTATGGACTGAGTTTAGTTCTTCAGATACATGTGCTTCACCTGTCTAGTTAGGACTATGACATGTATTTATTCTGTCACTGTGCATTTTTCCCCTTAATCCCTAAAACTGAAGTCTCCCACAGAAAAAAAAGCTAATAAATACATGACAAAACTTTTTGGGATGTGTGTTAAAAGGTACACAGAAGAAAAACCCATCAAAGCTTTCATGCATAAAGTTGTTTTAATAACAACTAGAGCCATTATACAATGACACAAATACTGATGAACTTCCTATCAATGAAACAGGAATGAGTTACTTTGAAAGACTGACTAGGATGACTCACAATACTTAGTTCTTATCATTGGCATAAAACAACAATCCACATTTTTTCTTTGTAATCTAGCAACCTGCCCATTTAAAATGGCAATGTCTTCTGTTCTTGTTTTCAACAACATCCTACTGTTATTAAACAGGACAAAAGAAACTTATCCAACACCAATTTGATGTGCATAAGCAGACACTTCTTTGTTCAGGCTTTTGGAAACTCCTCCAATGTGTTCCGCTCAACAGACGAAATCCGCCCATTTTAATATACTTTTCCTGCTGAATCATTGTTACATAAGTTCTTTTACATACTATGCATAATATGCCTGCTCCTTAAATTTAACCTTTACAATGACTGGTTTTGTTAGCCATATAACTTCATCAATATTCTTATCCTAAATCATTGGTCGTCTCTACTGTGGTCCACTAATTGGAATCCTTGATATTCAAACCAAGATGGGAAGGGTAGGGGGAAGCAGCAATAACTGGTGTGCATGATGGTCCCCATAATTTCGTGACCAAAACATAGGAAGTCCAGTAACTTCTTGGTGAGGTTCCTATGGTTGCATATTTCAAACACAGCACTCCTAACATTTCTATACCTTATACTTCACAATTTTCTACTTGTAATCATAACTAGCTCTTTTATATCGTTGATTACTTGATCAGAATATTTGTAACACTACAATTAAGCTATCACATTTTGGAGAGGGAAACACAATTCATTCTACCATTTGCAATGCATTTCTAGCACCTGAGACTAAAACAAATAATAATTCATTATGCATTATGGTAATTGAAGTAATATAAAATAACTTACTGTTATGGAAAGTGTCTCATTCTTGTGATCAAAAATTATATTTCCGGAGCAACCTCGAACACGTAATAAGTGCTCAAAATGGAGTTTGCATTGCATAGAAAGGCTCCTTAAATCAAGCAAATAAACATTAGGGCAGCAAGATTTAAAATACATGAAAAAGCAACAACAGGTTTTCATCAACAGTCCCACATCATTAAGTATTAAGCCCTGCTCCACTAATGACATTCTCTCAAAATCAGTTATGCTCTCAAGTGGGCAACATTAAACATACTGGATAGAATCACTGACACAAAGTAAGAATGTAAGAAATCCAGATGTACAGCTTTGAATTTTCTAAAATTTTATTTTAACAGATTGGTGTGAGAGACTGAAATGGTCAACCATTTAAACATTCCTAAAATCACTGAAGGACTTTTGCCCACTGTGGCAAATTGCAGAGAAACAGCTGTTCATGTGTGACCACCAAAGCCCACCCCTCCCCAAGTATAGCTACTAACAGGAATTCGAACTGTGATGGGAACTTGAGGTAAGAGAAAGTGGATAATATTGTCCAGTCAACCCAGGTCTGGGGAGAAGAATGTATCCACAAGTGGATACTGGAAGAGAGACAGGGATGCTGATGGTTCAAACATTCAGGGGCCAAGCTGCTGATGTGCAAAGCACCCAGAGGGCAAGCACAGCCCACCTCAGGCTACAGCTGGTGTTGAAGGAGATAAGGAAAGAGGCAAATCCTGGAGGCAGGTCCTGTCTCTTTGTCCTTACTCAGGTGAACTCAGCTGTGATCACGTCCTTGCCAGAAGTACTGGGCTATTCACAGTAGCCTGAAGGTGGTTAATCTCTGCTGATGGGCCATACTGGACTCAACTGCACTGACATCATAGACAGCTGTATCATCCCAGAAGGTGTCAAAGACTCCCAAGTGTCCTGTAATCCACAACACTACATCATCCAGTGTGAAAACTCCCCACCCCAGGGGAGGTATCTGGACGTTCCCAGCTGAGCCTGGGTGAATATAAACCCATGAGAGTTTGTGTTCTGGGCATTTCTTTCACCATCTGACAGATCCAGTCTGTAACACCAGATTCAACCAACAGACACTGAAGTTGCAAAAACCAAATCTTGTTGTAAGGCCTACGGGTTGGGTGATTTTCCTATTCTTATCCTTTCCTTCTCTTTCTTATACATTTTCTTAAGCGATATTTTTATGCTTTTATGTTGTCATAGTACTATAGAGAGCAACAACCAAAATGGCTATATACCTGTTTTTTGCCATGCAACCAAATTTTTCTAAAAATAAATGCTACATATACACATATAGATATATACAGACAAACACCAATTCAGTGTTTTTCCACTCCAGTCTGCCCCAAGCGATGTATCAACAAGAACCTAGGTTACCCTTGCCTTCTGGGGTGGGTTGTAACAACTGGGAGCTTTTTACAGAGCCTCAACAGAAAATTACCACATGCCACTGCTTCCCTATTCAGTACTAGGAGTGCATAGTAACAAATTGGCATGGCCTTTACGAGATCTGGGAATTAAAGAGTGTTGTGCATTTATTTCTCTGTCCACCCCCTTCCCCCTCAATTCTAGCATATCCTAGACCATACATGAAAGAAAGAACTATGGTTCTTTAAGATGTCCTAGGGTGGAATTCATTCTCAAACTTGGCCACTAGGACTAAGATTCAATGTGACATATGTGGGAACCAAAAGGCAAGCATCAGATTTGGAAGGTAAATCTTGCCCACTATTATATCTATACTTCAACCATCAAAGGCTGGGATTCTCCTCATCATCACCATTTGTCAGGATCATACTAGTACCTCCCCCAAATGCAGATCAAAAAGTACAAAAAGCAGAGCCAATCAAAATACCCCAAAATTTCTGTTAAAGGGAATACTAAAGTGCTGCAATAGGAAACAGACCAGTCCTTTTGAAGGAAGGCAACAACAAAATCTTCATGGATAGGTATAGGATACTAAGGGACTGAAGCAAGACAGAAGGGGTGTACACCCCGTAATGGAGAAGAAGCCGTCAAATTACAGAATCTGAATCAAGATCTTCAAATTTTTTCAGCGCAGGGCAGAGGAAAAGTGTTTGGCCCACAATGAAATTACAGGAGCTCAGCACCACTAATTATAATCAATGAAAATGAGTGACGGCCCAGATTATTTCAAGTCCAAGTATGTTGCTGATATTTTACTGACCAAAACCAGCACTCAAACACAACTGCCTTGGATGAAGGCAGCACAATTGAGGCCTTTGGGATGAAGCAAAATACAGGCTCCACCATCACACTGCTTTTCCAGCTGTCAGTCCAGGCTGCCTCTAAACTGCCAGGCACAGTAAGATTGAACCTGGGAGCAAGCTTACGTTAAAAAGATTGTTGTGAACACAGCCTTAAACTCACCTTAAGAACTGTCGATACACTTTGAGCCTCTCTGTCATTACTTCGTCCAGCACTGCAATAAATCTCCTTAAATTCCTTACTTTATTGCTTGCATCCTCATATCTTTCCTTTGCATAATGAAATTGCCTGTTTTAATTAACAGAAAGGTTAGGAGCGATATGCATCACATTAAAACTGAGCTATTGTTGTAAATGCTGAAAATAATTTTGATAATCAAAATAGTCAAATGAAAACTGTCTTGTGATGATTTATGCTAAAGCTAAAAGCATTTGATGAGTCAAGTAAGTGTTGACAAATGAAATGTGGACAAAAATTAAATCTTAATTCTATTTTTAATAGATTTTTAATAGAACTCTTTCACCAAGGAGAATGAATGACTGGGTTCCCCATACTCACGAATATCTGAGGGGAGTGCTTCTTTGAAATACACTGAAGTCAAAACCTCAGGAAACTGCCTAACTTGTGCATTAGTTATTCAAACTAGAATTACGTTTAATACTCAATGCATCACAAAACAATAGCGAGTTAAATTTGTGTAGTCACAACTGGGATACTTCAAGAGAGTATCTGATTATTGGTAACATCATATATATAGCACAGATGCTGCTTAAAATCACTGGAAGGTGTTTCAGGACTCCTAAATCTGTTCAGTACTGGTTGGCTGAGAATTAGTACAACACAGTTCCACACCTTCATACATAGCTTAAGTACTAAAAACATACATAAATACATAGTGAGTCAGTAAGAAAACTCTTCTTTCCCCTCTCTTTCCCAACCTACCTGAACTGTTTTACACAGTAAAGATTACTTACTGTATTATTTCTTCTCTGTTTCCACGGTGACTGCTTTCTGAATTTATCCTCTCTCTCAAGCGATTCATTTCTGCATCAAGACTTTTAACAGTTCTGCTGACCTTGATGCGCTCTGAGAAGATTTGCCTCGCTTTTGCCATTTTTTCCTAAAGGAATGTTTGAAACTCAAATAATTGTCATATTTTTCAAAACTCTGTTTAGTCTTCACAACAAATATTTTATGCTACAGAAAAACATGGACTCCAAGCAAGAACAGTATTTTTGTGTCGATCTTTTTGTTTTCATTACAGCAAACCCGGTTAAGAATTTTATTGACAACATTTATACATGGGTAGTTATTTCAGTGCCAAGAACTGAAATATCCAAGATTTTTAATACGATCACAGTTATTTAGCTAATGCAGATATCACCATATTTAAATAGGGCAGTCTTCCAAAAGTCTTTGCAGATGTGATTTCAGAGTTAGTTAATAAAGCTTGATTAGGTAAGTCTTCAAAAGATCAGATATGGGGTCTGTACAAAGAAAAACCCATCATCCAAGAAACCAAAACAATACTGTTCATTTAAATTAAACCCAAAATTTTAAGTAATTTTAATCTTCTCATTGCAAAAGACGGAAGAAATGGTCCTAGATGGATGAACCCTAATTTATCTGTCAAGACAGAAATGGTGTCCTGTCAGAAAAAAAGAGGCCTCAATTCACTTACACAAAATTACTTTACTTGCTTTACATAGTCAGCGTAGGACATAGCTGAGAGAATACTCACTGCAGCTGAGTATATTAATACAGTCTGTATGTTATACAAGTGGAATGATTTATTATTAAATATTAGAAGAATCAGGACCATCTGACTTCAATAGCTAAAAAAAACCTCCATCACATGTACCTCTAATTCCTTTCCTTTGGCAACTAGTAAATCCTTGTGCATATTTATGCAATCCACGTGTTCTCTCTGTTTGTCTTCATATTGCTGCAAACGGCGTTTACTGTTTTCCACTTCTGACTCAGCCTGGTTTAATTCAGCCTGTTTAGAACAAATCACGATGTGAGCTGTTTGGGGTAGATTCCTGAAAATCTCTCTAGTGTTTACTGACTTATCATAAGTTGTTCTAACTTATTTTGCTTTCAGTAACACTACTCCTCCTAGAGTCTGGGAGCTTTAACAGCAGCTTATGAGAAAGTCTGTGCTCAATTCTGACAAGAAATAAATACACGCAATGATTTTAGGAATTATAACCTGAGGTGATGTTTTCATTTTTTAAAAAAGCTATGCTTTCTCCTAAAGCTCAGAAAACTGCATTTACTTTTTACACTACATTCTATCTGGAACTTCTAATGCCTGGGTGACATCAGCCAGAACTGCATTTCTGTGTGAAAATTCAGTGTCCTGCTATACCTATGATATAAAGTCATAGGTTGGAATAGACCTTTAAGAACATTAAGTCCAACCATCAACTCAACACCACCACCATATACACCACTAAACCATGTCCTCCAGTAAAACACCCATACATTTTTTGAACGCTTCCAGGGATGGTGATAAAACCACTTGCCTGGGAAGTTTGTTCCAATGGTTTACAACCCATTCCATGAAAATTTTTTTCCCAATATCTAAACTAAACCTCCTATAGTGCAATTTGAAGCCACTTCCTCTCCTAATGTCACTTGTCATCTGGGAGAAGAGACTAAGCCCCACCTTACTACAACCTCTTTTCAGGTGGTTGTAGAGGTCCCCCTTGAGCCTCCTTTTCCCCAGGCTAAACAGCCCCAGCTCCCTCAGCGGCTCCTCACAGGAATTGTGCTCCAGATCCTTCACCACCAACCTCTATACTATGTAAGTATTGATCTGTTGAAGTGATGTATCTTTCCAGAGAAACAAAGAGGTATAAACAATGACATAAATTAGGACATAATTTTCTTCCTCATCCCTGTCAACTAGATGGCTTGTCTCAACAAAGGAAAAAAAAAACCACCAAATCAAACAGGAAAAAAAACAAGAAAAAAAGCCTCAAAAACCCCAAAACAACAAACAAGAAAACCAACCATCACCAACAATAACAGATGCTCTTACTTTTTTCTAATCCTATATTAAAACCACAACTTGATGTGTATCAACAGCTCATTAAACAACTGTAGAACACTTAACACATCTGATTTAAAACCTTTTCAGAAATTTCAGTGCTGCCCTCGATTGTGTTCAGTACTCTAAACAACAAGCAATAATGTTTTCATATTCTGAATAAATCTATTCTCTTTCCTTACACAGTGGTTCTTTTAAAATAGATCATATCTCTAAAACTTCCACACTAGATACATTAGAACTAACACATTTACCTGTTGCTTTCCTGACCTGTTTCCTTACTCTTTTTGTTTGCTCTTTTAGTTTGGGCTGACTACACAGCAATATACGGTTTAAGTGAGACATGTAACAGATTCCCATGATCTTTTAAGTTTTCTTCATTTCATCCTTCTAGAAGTTTACAACACTATAAACGTCCTGGACTCATATTTCTGTTTTCTATTTTCAAACCATGACTTCTTCTTGCCAACGTGAGACTGCCTTCCTTTTGCCAATACCAAATTTTGCATGTCACCATTCTGCTATTTATCGTAAGTCTTGCTATTTCTCTGCTATTTCCAGGTGCCTTCTGTAGTCTTGAATAATTAAAACTACGTACTGGTACCTTCTGTGATTATGTAACTTCATAGAGTAACAACCACTTCATACAGAACTTCAAATGCTATTTTGAGAAATGAACAGTTAGGAGCATTCTTAGCCAAGGTTTCTTAGAAACAAACAAGCAAAAACAACAAATGTGATGCACAAAAAAGGAAAGTAAAGGAAACTGTTTTTCCTTCCTTTTCAGTCCATGACTAAAGATACCTGGAAATGAACTCCCGTTAAACAGAAAATGCCACAGCGACTACACTTAACAATCAACATCACCTTCAAAATATTGCCAAGCTTATTTTCCAACATGCATTAGAGGGAATTCTTCACTTTCATTTTATAGGTAGACCTCAAGTATATCAGGAAACAGCAAGTTCCTTTCTCCTGCCTCACCTCTTCTTAACCTCATTCACACTGACACACAAATGAAACAAATCAAAAATACAATATATAATTATTGTTACCTTAATCGGGCCAGCAATTTCTTCTACTTGATGAATTTTTTCTTTCACTTCTTCTAATTGTTTTTCAGCTGCTTGGAGACTATTTTCCAGTTCTTCCATTTTTCTGCTTTGTAGCTGCATGTCTTGTTTTACAGATTCCATCCTGCCCTTATTTTCTTCAGCTTCGTCTTGCTGTCAAAATATATTAAAGTTAAGAATAATAAAAGCAGACACATTCGTAAACTACTGTACCAGATTTTTATTTTATTATCTCTATTAGGGTACGGTATTACATGAAGTACTCTATAACTCTAGTAAGAATAGGAGCAGCTCAATGTAATTGTCACTAAAGCCCAAAGGAAGAGACTGACAGATCTTGTAGGATCTAAATCAAACTGCAAAAAAAAAGGTGAAACTTCATATTTATGTGACTGAAAATTAGGAGGATTTTATTTGGGAGTTGTGATGAAAAGACTGAAAAACAACAAGGTAACTTCCCTCTGGATCTGTGGCCCATACGCATCCAATATACAATGGAATGCAGGAAGAATAAGTGGATTGTTGTTGTCTCCTAGAAAATGACACCATTCCTTATGAATTATCATCATAAATACTTTCTGATTCAAAAAGAAAAATATTGCAAAACCTGGGGAGAAAATTTTAAAATCACCAAAAATAAATAAAAGCATTCAATTTACAGAAATGTTTAGAATTATGGCAAGTGTTACATTCTTCACTATTCAACTTTGCTTATGTCAAAACATTGCTAACATTAAAAGACATTATTTCATCTGCTTATTAGACATAATTGGATAATCTATTCTTACTAATATATGGACATCCACTGACTGGTGTTCTTCCATGTTTTCAAGATCTGCTATTTCTGCATTTGCTGTTCTTACTTTTATCTGAGAAGAAAAAGAAAATACATGTTCTGAAGCTTAACTAAAGAGAAAAGTTCACATTTGTTCATTTAGGTCATCACAGGAAAGAAGATACTTGTATTTTTTAGTTTTGTTAATGACTAACGAGACACAACTCTTCACACCCACCTATGGAATTCATTTTCATAAGCTGCAACTTGCTCTGAAAGTCATGCACTTTAATGAATTAAGTTATTTCATTTCCATTTGAAATGTCAATTGAATAAATTATATTTTATTTTTTCTTCACATATTTATCTTCAGCATTTCAGACCACATGCCAGGTTTTTTTGCTGCTTCTTACTTGTAATTTACTGAATATAACCTTATATAGTATATATCAGCTTACGCTGTCTACCTGGAGCACCACTGCCCACCACAAATATATATCCTACCCAGAAGTACCAGAGACCACAGAAAGGAGGCTAACAGTTGTAAGTGGTTTCTAAAGAAATTAAAATTAAGAAAACTTAAAGAAGAAATATTTAGCATGTCAAGATGGGTTAAGAATATACAGGAAGAGCATGAAGATAAACAAGATTCTGGGAATAGAGACACAAGGCTCAACAGAAATAAAGGAGGGAGAAGCATTATATGATACAAGTGTCTCTTCCGTGCAACAACTTACTACTAGTGTCAAAAAAAGCAGTAGAAATTTGTAAGATTTAGCACAAAGCGGGGGAAAGATACCAAACAGAAGTAACAGCATATGCTAGGACTGATGTGGCCTCTATCATTCTGTCCTCAATTGTAAGAGCATACTACAAAAATAAATAACATGAAAGCAAACAACAAAAGTAAGGATAAACATTAAAAACTATCAGGCATTCCAAACAGATTGTGAAGTCGAAATAGGGAAAGACTGAGGAGTTTCTACAAACTAACACTGTACCTATTTTTACCTGTAGCTGTTTTTGGTGTCGTCGATGACCATAGAGATGATCTTCATTTTGCTTAATCTCATTTTCAATGGAATACAAACGTTGCTGAGATGCTGCCAGCTGTGCCCTTTTGTTTTCAATTTCTTTATCCAAGTGACTTTATAAACAAAGTGATATTGAGATATTACATACTACACAGATATTATTTGTGACACACACATACAGAAATACACAAATAGAAATTGCATGAGTGACAAGACAAAGGGTAAAAATGCACTCCTTTTTAATCAGCCTACATCATTCCCCCACAGAAAAATTGGTAATGGAATGTCTGTAACACTTTGAAAGTCAAAATAATCTTTGAGTGAAGTTCATTATATACTGACATGAACAAAGTACAGTTAACTGACATATTTAAAACTTTTGAGTTTATAAATTTTAACAGTCAATTCAGTTTATACTATCAGCTATTAATACTAAAATTACTTAGTATGTCTCTAATATAATCTGAGCCTCAAAATGAAAATATTCTACTGTCACGAATTTCCTTGGTGACAGTTCAAGTTTGTAATCTTTGAAGTGCATTTTGCTTTTTTAACTACCATTTTGAAAGCAGTGAGAGAAAAAAACCCATAAATTATAAAACGTGAGGGAATTCTCAGAGATACCTACCATAAATGAAGTCAAAAGCCTGAGGAAACACAGATGCAAAGTTTGAAACCAGTAGCAGGAGGATGTGTGCTAACAACTTTGGTTTGAATAGTCAGGCTTCCCTTGCAGTAAACTATGACACCACTGTTCAAATATTGTATTTTTAAAGAAACAGCTTTGACTCCATACTCTTTTTCACCAAGCATAAACTAAAAAAGAAGGTAGCTAGATTTCCTCGAGTATTGAGCACAGAAAATCCCTACTTGGTGGGTAAGATCTACATGCCACAAGCTAACTAGATACAATGCAAGTTTGTTCCTATCACAGAAGGGCACCGAAATTAAGAGATTTTCTAGAGTTCTCAAAAAAGGAAGTGCAAATCTCAGAAAGAAAACTGAGAGACTAGAGAGTAGTGTACATGCAAATAGACAAATATGCAGTTCCACTATTCATGCCAACAAGTGCACTTTTTACAAACAACACTGCAAGATGCTAACCTGATTTCTGCTTCAACATCTTGACTTAGGAACCTGGGTCTGGCAAAACTGGAAGAGTAGTACCGTCTTTCAAACACCTGATCACCTTCAGCAGTGAAAGCTTCTTTACAGTTTTTTGGGGGCCGATTGCACTGCATGACTTCACGAGCCTTACGGTTATTCTGAAAAACACAATGGCCTTATAAAACCAGCAGAAAAGCAACCATAATTAAAGATAAGAATTTAAAAGCTGTCTAGATGTTTTCACCCAGAAATAATTCAATTTCTAAATGAAAAGAAATACAGTAATGAAAGAATGTGAAAATTATCTATAATGTCAAGAATCTACTTTTCTTAGTTGAGAAAGTGTAGTGGGTTGACCCTGAATTGACAGGCAACCTTTTAGACCAATAACGCTTCTCTAAATTTCCATATTTAAACTGCGTGGGAAGGCGGGATTTGGGGCCTTCCTTTCCAGCTAGCCTGCCGTAAAGGCGGGGGGGGGGAAGTGACCTCCAGACCCCGCCAGGCCAGGCCGGGGTCTCTGCCCCCCCTCCTTCTCCCAGCGCCGCGGTACGGACCCTGGGTTGTTAGGGGGGAGCTATCCCTGAGCCGCAGATGTAGCTAAAAACGTCTTGAGTGGCTTTTTGGGACTGGCAGGACCCTCTCCTCACCACGCTATCACACCACGCTGAGCCAGCGAGAGCCAAAAAAAAGCCTCCTGCCTGCAGTCGGTGCATTTCTGCTCTGAACTGAAGCAGGTGCTGTGCAGCCAGCAGCGCAGAGAGAGAGAGTGGAGGTCTCTCTCCACCGTGGGGCCAAGCGGTGTCCTGGAGATTTCAGAGCCTGACAAAAAGTGAGTCACGTCACGTGGGACGGAGCTAAGATGGCTTCGGAGGAGAAGAGAGGGCAGTGCCGCGTTATCGCGCGCGCAGTTTAAAATATCTCTATCATGCCGTGGTAAAGAACTGTAATATCGAACTGTGCATTTCTTTAAACCATTTAGAGTACATGGGAGGATGGACATTCATGTGTAGCCCATGAAGGCTGTAAAGTGCCCATGCTGGGCTGCTTAAAAGCATAGAGAGAAAAAAGCTTTTAAGAGACTGAGGGCAAGAAAAAAAACCTTTGTGTTTAAGGCAACATAATTCATCCTTAATAACCCCATGTGATAATCTATGGCTTGCAGTGTAAAACAACTGTGAGATTCATAGAAGAAATGTACTACACCACAGCAAGTTTTTTTCCTTCTGTCTTTTAAATCTGTTAATAAACTCATTAATAGTCTGTAAGTTGTGCCTGCTTTTGCTTTCTCCTAATTCTTATCTCACAAAAAAGCAAGTATGTATTAAAATCTAAAGTTAAACCACTACACTTAAATGGTGTTTCCGCCCGGTTACCGAACCCAACCCGCAACAGAAAGACATTTATGTTCTCAAGAACCCACTAAGGTTAGCTGGTCATTTATTTGTGAATTCTGTAGACTAATCAGTCCCTTACAATTTGCCTTGGGGAAAAAAAAAAATCACTAACCAGAAGGTTACTGTGCATGGGTATATTCAACTGTCAAAATCAGAATAAACACACAGGAAACAAGCTTCCAAAGCAAGGTATGAAGTACATCAAACAATATTCAATTAAAGTTCAGGAAAACATATTGGTAAAAAACCCCAACACTGACAGTGCCAGACTAAGTGGTCACAAGTGGCTTTGTCCAAGGCAACCATGTTACCCGTTCCAAAGTATCAATTTTTCCACAGAATACTTCTTTCAGATTCAGCTGAAATTGCTCAGGTAGGGCTCAAAAATAATAACGTTCTGAAAATCACTGGTTAGTTCAGGCAGAGGGGGAAGAATGATCCCAACATTCCTGCCATGAGAAAAGCCTGGAAGTTCAGCTGTTATGTAACCCATTCAGTGGCAGTCATGCTTGATAAACAGTCAGCTCTGCATTAGACAGAGCATGAACTGCCTCTTTCCAGTAGGACTGTCAGAGGATAAACTGGGACAAGAGATTTTGGAGAAAAATAAAATTCACAAAAAGTAAGCATCATTAGTTCTGCTTGCTTAGAGAATACCCTGACTTCTTTGTATAAAAACATATACACCTTATTTTTATCTTTGAACATTTTACCTGTAATCTTATCTGCAGGAGCTGATATCTTCAGTACTAACAGAAAATCAAAAATCAGTTAAGATCAGAAATCAGATAGTATCAGAAAACTTAGCTACCAGCTGCTAGGTACAACTGGTAGGGGCTGGTTGCAAATTTTGCTAACACCTGGACTACCCAAAACTGGCACATCCTGAACCCACCAATTAACAGAGACATGAGACAGAGTCAGCAGTTAGGAGGCTGATTACATACACATGGACTATTTAGACTGGGAAACTACACCGCTTAGAGGCCCAGAAAGGTAGTGGCAAACAACCCAGAAACAAATTGGAAAGGTCCTGAAACACATGGGGCAGAGAGGGGAGCAAAACTTACTCTACCTCTTTTATCCATTACAGACACTACCACTGAAGGTGTCATATATGCTCCACACGTTTCTTTAAAGATCAATAGGGAGCATAAAGCCTTACTTTAATCAGCAGGATTGTTTCTATACCCCTCATATCGATCAAACAATTGGCAACCACTGGATTATCTATTTCCAATGCTGTCAGAACTGATGGGAATTCTGGATGATGAACAGCTCTGAATAAAAGAAAAAAAAACACCATTCATAAAACTCATATGAGATTCTTCAAAACAAAAAAATTTACAAATAGTTCTTTTCAACCATCAAGGCTACGCAATACAATTCAAAACGTAACTTACCTCTGACTAGTATCATAAATTTTATTCTGAAATTTATTTACAATTATTTGAGGTCTATGTCCACGGGCAAAATACTTTGACATCAGAAACTGAAGAGTTCTTTCATCGCTATGATTATCACAGCAAAATGCTTGAAGTAGGCCTTTTAAACAGGATTCGATAGCCAAGATCAGTTCAGGATCTTTTGGATGAATCAAAGCACCTAAATAAACATAAGAGGCAAGGCCTTAGGTGCTATGTTCCGTGACAAAACATTCAGTAGAGCACTTTTACCAATCAAGGTTCTTGTTTTGTTGTATTGCAGGTTTTTTTAAGAGTCTAAAAGAAACCTTTCTTACAGGTAGAAAAAAAAATTAAGAAGTTGACTCTAAGTTAAAAGACTCTACAACAGACCTGAGAACACAAACATGTAATTTCTCTGCCTAGAGACACCTACACATAGTTGGACGCCTATATTTTCTTCCATTAGGGTACCAATTTTATGGCAGCTTAGCAGAAATGTATCAGGGCGAAGATAGCTTATCAACAATTCAGTGCTTTAAGGATGAAGGCAGTGGAACAACTATACTGCAAATAAAACAGACATGAAGATTTCTATTATATCACCTGTCTTCAGTAGCACGTGTTGGCACATTCTTACCCTGCAGTAAATGCCATGTACTTTACATCCAGAATATGCTGAAACCTTTCCTTCCATTCACAAACTGAAAATAACAGCCACTGTCAGAGCTGGACAAAAGACAAAAGCTTTCCAAGAAAATCTCAATTGGGTCTGTCTTGAGTTGCTCCATGCAAAACATCTCAAGTTTGAAAAACCTACAAGTCAGCCACTGGACATTTTGAACAAAATCTGTCCATGACCTGGACAGTGCTATCCACTGAGCAACAAGCAGTCAAAGCACAGTAGTCTGATGCTTTGAGGGTGTGGGGGAGTCAGAGGGAGGTACTGAAAGTTTACCGTTGTAAAATACCTCAACAAAACCAGCTGGAAAATGGGGAAAGCCTGTAGCTGTTAGTGAGTGCATGACAGAATAACCTACCAGGATAAAACCTATAGTCCAGGAAGTACAGAAGAAAAAAGTACATCTGACGCTCCTTAAAGAATGAAGTTTTCCTAAAAGACCACTATTTACATTAGCAGCCATACAAAAAAAATCCCATGAGAAAATATGTTTCAGCAGTTATTCCTACCTAAAGGTCCAAGAGGTTTCTTTTTAAAGTGTCCTTGCTTATGGGCCATTTCAATTGCTTCAAGAAATGCTGGTATATGGGATCCAAATCTTTTCAAAGTATTTGTTTTACTATCTTTCAGGTCTCTCAGCTGTTTCTGCTTGGCATCCAGTGCTTGCTGCACATCACTGTTTTCTCTCCTAAGATAACAGATTTTTTTTTCAGTAGTTACAGAGCCTTAAGTGCACTAAAAATAATTATAAAGCCTTGTTTTTCAGTTACTCATAGCACAGTGTATCAAGATGTCAGTAGTTCAATAAAAAGCTAGGTACACACATGCAATATTTTTATAGTTTCAAGATACGTGAGACAAAAAACGAAGAGAGAAAATTACTACTTTGCAACAGTTTTACAAGATTTCTTTATTTCTAACAAATTATAATTTTTTTTTCTAATTACGTGCTTCAATTTCACTGTCTTCAAAGATCTTCAACAAAACACTCAGTAAGCATTAGTTACAATAATTGATAAAAGGCATTTAAACTAATACATCAGGTGCAATAAGGAAGAATTCTCAAATCCTTTAAGACAATAAATGACATTGCCATAATCCCCTGTGGTAATCATTGTTCAAGTTTCCAAATCAAAGTCAGAGTGCTTTGTTTCTCTGTCTTGGGTATGGGCTAAATTGGCATTTGAACCACTTTGACTCAAAGCCTCTGTGAATCTGCCTCAGCTATAGAAGCAATAATTACTCCTAAGTGTATCTATTCTCTACCATGTGAAAAAGAAACTGGAGCCTACCACCTCAAGGATCCCAGGTACATAAGAAGGGATACATACAAGAAGGGATTCTCTCTAACCTGAAACAGAGGTAAACAATTACATTCAAAAAGCATAACTTACCTGAGTCTAGAATGTTCTTCCCTACACTTAGATATAGCCTGCTGAAACTGATCCACCTGCTGATCAATCATTATTTCTTCATCATGGAATGCCTTTAACTGTTCCCTTAAGTATGCAATTCTCCTTTGTCTTTCCAATTTTTCAGGCTCTGAAACCTGATTAGCACTAGAAAAGAACATACTTCCATATTTTAAAAACATACTGATGATTTACAAGTGACATGAACTTTATTATTTGTAGCGTACAGAAGATTGACACATCAGTTACATTTAAGATTCTGTTAACTTGCAAGATCTACATAACAATAATGCCCATTTTAATTTCGCTTTCAAAATTTCTAATCACATGTAACTCTCCCCAGTTACACTCCTATTGCATTTAGTTTAAGACGTATTTGGTTTGCACTGTCATGAAGATAGAGGATGTCTATTATCACAAAAAAACCCAAACAACAAAAAAACCGAAAGCACTTTTTGTACCTAACTGCCTCTTTACATCCTAGTCAAAATCTTGGTATGCAAAGAAGCAGCTCAGAAATATTCAAATATTTAACTGGACCCTGCTAAAGACTAAATAAATATTTTCTACTACTGCAGGTTTTCTCATTAATCAGAAAAGCTCACTTCTTTTTTACCTGCACCTTAATAAACATACACCATAATCACTGTATCTGTATTTACCATCTTTTCAGTTCTTCAATCCGTTTACATAGCTGTTCGTTGTCTTTTCCCAGACGTTTTAATTCTGTTTTGGAACGATTATAAATGATCTATGGAGAAAATAGGACACATTAGTTTAAAAAATAGAAGAAATAATTTCCAAAAGAACTACAGTTTTGAGTAAATACTGAACTGCACCAAACCAGAGAAACATAACTTGATTTACAAAAATTACATAAATTTATTTATTTTAACCTAAGCTTAACACTGTTTAGTAACTAAGTAAAGATACAAATGCCCAGGCCCCCGAACAGACACTACTTCCACACAGGCAGGAAATTGCACTTGTTTTGAACTCCACTATGGACTCAAAAAGCCAAGATACAGGTGTAGAAGTACAGATGGGTAGAGAACATGGACAAGTTTAAAGCTTTAAATTGATATGAACTTTGAAGAGTTTTTTTTGCCTACCTCAGTTTCATTGACTGCTTTTCTTTTTGCCTGCACTTCAGCCTTCAAAGAAATACACTGAGGATGAAGGGCTTGTGCTTCTTCACTTACAGTCATCAATTTGTCTTGTATTGCTTTGTACTTTTTTTCTGCTTCATTCACTTTTACCTTTGGTGAAAAAACAGAATGATACACAAGTTGTAATGAAGCAAAATTTTCTCCAAAACCTCTTAATGTTACAGGACAAATATCTCTCAAAAGGATCCATCCGACATGTCTCAATTGTTGGAGTTTTGCTGGGTTTAAAAAAATAAAGCAAGTCACTGCCACTATGGATATGCTCAGATGAAAACTCATAAATGTTCATTCTCAGGAATATCAACAGACTACCAAATCTGTGAATTAGACAGCAACCTTTTTTTCTATCTCAAGGTTTACTCAAATACAGGACCCTTAATACAATAAGGCCAAGTACCACTATATCAAAAGAAGTGAAATCAGCATCTGGACAATGTTCCTTCATCTCTACATAGACATGTTGGCCATAAAGCAAAAATGCCTCAATTGTAAAACAAGTATTTCTTAAAAGAAAGAAAAAAAGCCGCAAAAATACCTCTATTGTAAAACAAGTATTTCTTAACAGAAAGAAAAAAAGCCATAAAAACATATTTTTAAAAAGGAAAATGAGTGCTAACAAAGAAAGTTTGGAGGAGTTTTAATAGACTGAAAAGTTTCGGGGCTGTTCAGCCTGGAGAAGAGAAGGTTGCACGAAGACCTCACAGCAACCTTCCAGTATCTGAAGGAGAGCCTACAAGGAAGCTGGAGATGGACTCCTCACTATCTGTACTGATAAGACAAGGAATAATGGGTTTAAACTTAAAGAGGGCAAATTTAGGTTTGATATATGGAATGAATTCTTTCCTGTGAGGGTGGTGAGACACTGGCACAGGTTGCCCAGAGAAGCTGTGGATGCCTCATCCCTCAAAGTGTTCAGTGCCAGGTGGGATGGGGCTTTGAGCAACCCGATCCAGTGAAAGGTGTCCCTGCCCACGGCAGGGGGGTTGGAACTGGATGATCTTTAAGGCCTCTTCCAACCCAAACTATTCTGTGATTCTAGATTCAAAATAATGATGCCCGTTTCTCTGCAAAAAATGTGTTTCATATGCAACTCTGAATGTATGACAAAATTATTCTTTCTTGCTACCTACAGAAGTCTTAAGAACTATCCCAAAACTTCCAGAGGTCTGCTGAAATCACTGATGTCTTCTAAAGGCAATGATACCCAAAAAAACCTACACGACAGATCTCTGACTTGGGGGGTGACGACAACTAGAGTGATATATAGTTTAGCCCATATACATACCTGCCATTCTTCTACCTTCTGAAGGAACTCTGTATTTCCTTCTTCAGCTTTGACACCTTCTTTGAGCATCTCTATTTCTTTTTCCATCTCACTCACCTAAAAAGAAGCCTATATTAGCATGTCCACAGCAGACTGGAAACGAAATACATTTCATATGAACAAACATATTTCAGCAAGACACTTACCACTGCCCACGCCATTTGATGTTTCAAATCTTTGAGACGACTTTGCATGTCATTCACAAATGCAATGCTTTTGAAAATTTCCTTCTTTTCCAAATAAAGCTGCTTAAGTTCTTCAAGACGCTTAAAAAAGAAAACAGGGGTTCAATCATTACTGCAAAAAGCTGCGATAAAATACGAAATTTTGGAAAGATTTGGGTTTTTTGAAATTTAATGCCACTGAGACCTAATAAAACCAAAACTATGCAGTTTAACTCCTATACTTCCCTCAGTGCTCAGATCTGTTCTAAGAATTACTTAAACTTTTACATACCTCTTCCCCTTGTTCTATCTGAACACGGGTATTTTTTTTAGTTTTCCCAATAAATGAATAATCTTCTTTCATTTGTTCCAGCTGAGTTGCCTTCATAAAAAACTAAAAAGGAAAAAAAAAGATGCAGATGTGAGATT
Organism: Struthidea cinerea; assembly: GCA_013397865.1. NCBI lineage: Eukaryota > Metazoa > Chordata > Aves > Passeriformes > Corcoracidae > Struthidea > Struthidea cinerea. The sequence goes on along the minus strand of VZTI01005431.1, from coordinate 1,951,584 downwards.
AGCACCATATCTAAGTGGACTTTCAATAATTATGACAGAAAGACCATTCATCCCAACATCTCTGCATGTTGAATGATACCCAACGTGAAAAACTGGTCAGGTTGTGGTGGTACAACTTCCACCCCCTCCTTGGGCCACAATGTGATATTTGAAACGTTTGTTAGGCCCCAGCCTTGATGAACAGAAGCTGGGCTCTGCTCCTCTTGAGTTTATCAGAAACACTCTCTGCTTCCAGGAACTTATACTGTCTGACAAGCTCCTCTTTCTAATGAACAGCCTTAGAAACTTGTTTTTCTTGCCTGAATAACAACCCAAATGGAACAACATTTTTATTACTGAATTTTCAAAGAAAGTTACTGACCCAAACTGTGGTCAGGATGGAAAATTACTATGACTAAAGCCCACTGTCTTGTGACCCTATAAACAATGGTCCCAAGTGAGACCCACTGAGCTTTCCTGGACCACAGCAGGCTGTGACAGTATCTCCCTCTGAGTGAGATACCACTGTGAGCCAGAGAACTCTCAAGGTTACTTGGAGGACCTCTGCCAAAAGCTGACAGAGCCTGGGCTGATACCCCCACTCCTCAAGGATCAACCCTTCACCCACTGAGAAAACCCAAAGGCATTTGATATGAGTACTTCTCTGAGCTCAAGGGGAATTTTTCACAGGTATACAACTTGTACATACTCTTTAGGTCTGTTTACACACAAGTGTGCATATAGTATAGCAACTGTATTATGAATGTTTCTTAAGATTCTTAAGTACTTAGATTAGTAAGAAAATTAGGCCTACAAGTGAGTTACCATTGTGCTATCATAAACTCTGTAAGAATCTTCTGTTAAATTGTTTAAATCAGGCTACTAATTAAGTACTATTAGGTTAAAGCACTGCCAAAACCTTTAGGCCTAAACTTCAGTCAAGTCCAGAGCTGAGTATGGCAAGGAGGTCCATTTCTGGACCTTGTGACTTAATGGGAAGGTCTCCCTCACTCCTTTTTATCCTTACCTTTTCCCCATCCCAACCTCCATGTACATCATCTTAGGCTGATTTTCGTTTTACATTGACTGATTTCAGGTTTTAGTCCAATTTTCCTCTGCGTGCTTTAACCATCTATATAAGTAGGAGAGTGAACCTTGCCAATAAACTTAGCTGCACTTTCACTTTAATATTAAACCTGCTTTTGCTGGTACCTGTGCCAGTGGTTCTTCGAGTGACTTAAAACACCCATTTGTGACAGGCGTATTTCTGAGTAATGAACAAACTCAGCAGTGTCCTAAAACTTAAATTTGCCAATTGCTTTAGAGAGAAGAAAATTCAAAAAAATTGCTTGTGCAAGTGGATGACTGGTGCAACCAGACAGTGCACCGGCTCTAGTTGGGATGGAGTTAAGTTTCTTCATAGCAACTGTTAGGGTGCTGTATTTTAGATGTGTGATCAAACAATACTGACTACACACAAATAATTTAACTGTTGCACTGAGGCCTCCTGTTTCTCACTCTGCCCTCCCAGTGAATAGACCGGCAGGGTGTGCAAAAATTTGGGAAGCGATGCAACCACGCAGATGATCCCAAAGAGCCAAGGAGATATGCCACCCCATAAAACATCATTGCGGTGGTTTAGACCCAGCCACTCACTCACTTTCCCTTGGGGTGTGACGGGGAAGAGCATCAGAAAAGTAAAAGCAGTAAAACACATGGGTTGAGATAGAAACAGTTTAATAAAGCAAAAGCAGCACACACAAGCCAAGCAAAACAAGGAATTCATTCATTACTTCCCAGGGGCAGCCAGGTGTTCAGCCATCCCCAGGAAAGCAAGGCCCCATCATGCCTAATGGCGACTTAGGAAGACAAATTCATCACTCAAAAAGTCCCCAAATTCCTTCGTTTTCCCCCCAGTTCTATATGCTGAGCATGACGCCATATGGACTGGGATATCCCTTCTGTCAGTTGGGGTCATCTGTCCCGGATGTGATCCCTCCCAGCTCCCTGTGCACCCCCAGTCTCCTTGCTGGTGGGGTGGAAAAAGAAGGAGGAAAAGCCTTGACTCTGTGTAAGCCCGGCTCAGCAGTTACAAAACCAGCAGTAATGAAAATATCTCCACATTATCAATACTGTTTTCAGCACAAATCCACAACATAGCCCTATATGAGATGCCACGAAGAAAATTTACTCTAACCCAGCCCAAACCAGCAGAGTCATGCTCAGAAATAAAAACAGGTAAGAGAGGGTTTAGGGGGATTAGCCATCTTTTGCTTGGGAACTGGTTGGGTGTCAGTCTAGCAATAGGAGGTGGTGAGTGATTGCCTTTGCATCTCTTATTTACTTTCACTTTCTTTCTCCCTCCTTCCAGCTTTCCCTTCAGTTTTTAAACAATTTTTATCTCATCCCACTAATTTTTTTTAACTCTTACTCTTCATTTCCCATTCGCCCATCCCAAGCTTGGGGGCAGCACAGAAGGGAAGTGAGTGCGTGGCTGTGCAGTATTTAGCTGCTTACCTGAGTTAGCCTAAAACAGGTTATTAAAATTAAGGAATTTGATTATTTTTTTCCAAATACTCTAAAAATTTGCAATCAGTACTTCCATGTTTTATGACTATGTTAAATTGTTTTTCTTACCTTGTACTTGTCGCCTTCATTTTTAGTCTGTAAAAACTGTTTACTCATTTCTTGGGTTAAAACAGACACAGGATTATCTACCTGCAAAAATAAGTAATTTTCATTTTATTTTAATTACAACTTACCATGTAACTGCAAATCCATGAAAGTGAGCACCCCGTTCCAGTCTTGCAACTTAGTAATAAGCTAAGGTTCAGAAATCAGACTTTCTAATTCTCTCACATCTTTGAAAAAGCCAAAACATAACAAACAAAACCAATAACAAACAGAAAATTTAAAAATCCAACTATATCAACTACAAAATAGAACCACAGCAAGGACAACTCAGGAACTGCTTCCAAGAGGATATGTGACTTCTATAAAAACAGTACCTGTAAGTTCCATTTATTTAAAAAAATTAGCATTAGAAATTCTTGTTGTATCAAAGTATTGTAATAAATACAACGAATTGACTCATTTATTCTTACAGACACTGTCACAAAATAAAATCAACACATACTAACCGAAGTTTATATTATTTGACATTCTAAGTATGTTGAATACTTTAAACTTCAAATGCACTACCTGATCTTTTATTACTTAGCAGTAAAATCACATTCAAATTTCTGAAACAGCAAGATCTGAAATAATGAGCAGAAAAAACTCTCCAGATACAAAAGAAACCTACATATGTCAAGACTTTTATCAACAGGACACATGACTCACAGCTCACAGATGACAGCAAACACTTATCTGTCTGGGACAGAATCCTATTCTGCATTGTATGAGGTATAAATTTCAATTTTCCTTTTGCTGATGCATTCGATCTTTAAATAACATAGAAGAGGTAAAACTCTCTCCTTTAAGGAATGGCACATTTCTTTTTAATTGAAGAATTATAATATCACATGCCAATATCTTCTTAATTGCACAGAATTTAAACACTACAAAAACTACCTGTATATTAAAGTGATCCAGTATTCCTATGAGTTCCTCTTTCTTTGAAGAAATTAAGGTCCCTAGTGGTAAAAAAAGAAGGAAAAATATCAATAGGTTGAAAGTAAAGAGACATACAATGCCCCAGTCTTTTGTTCAATGTAGAAAATGTAAAAAATGAGATTAATCTTTCTGTAACACAGACTTAGTCCTAAATGAGAAACACTGGTTAGAGGTTTTTCTCATTATTTTTTTCAATGCATTTGCATTTGAACAGGAAGACTTCCAATTGAAGTCCTTCTTCGACTCATAAACCCCCTGTGACAGAATTTAGATATATCAGTAAATTCAATAAACCTCAAAAAAGACTAAAAACTATGTCTTTAGCCTCATCACACAAACAGATTTTTGTAAAAACAAATGCATAATCTAAAACCTGACATACTAATCATAATACATATCAATAAATACATAATGCTTTTGACATACTAAAATATTCTTAGTCTGGAATAAAGACAAAAAATGGACATCATCATCATCCTTGAATGATTTTATGAAATGAGAAACATCATCCTTTACTAACACCAAGGCATTCAAAGCCATGAACACGTTTAGAGAACTTTTAAGACTGAGAACAAAGCAAACTACCACCAACCAGATTTGCTTTTCAGTTTGCAAGTTCTGCTTCCATCCTGATTAATGTGCTGATTCACAGTAATAGAGGCACCATACAGTTCTGGTTTAAATGCATCTCTGCCTTGGTTCCGCAAAGTTATGGAAATATCTGCAGAACTAAGAAAACCCCAAAATAATAAAAAAGACAACTGAAATCAATTTCAAATCTATAAACAGCAACAAAAATCAGAACATTTTAATTTTCCATACAAATTGTCATGTGTCCTAAAGGTCACAAATGCAAGTCAGTCATAGTACCAATCAGAAGAACACGTATTTATTTGGTTTGAGCCAAAACAGCATTAGACACTTTGCTGGTTTAAAAGCCAGCAGGAAAAGTAAACCCACTCAAGCTGGTGGGTTTACTCCTTTCCTCCACCCCCTTCCCACAGTGGAGGAATCAATAGGAGAGATTATAAAATGGAATCACAATTTACTGCAAAATCTCAAAACCACAACAATACTAGTAAGAGTGTACAAAACAGAGTGTTTTACCCTCAGAAGGGTATTCACCACCAAACAAACAAAAATGCTTCCCCAAGACAGCACCTGGCATGGTCTCCCAACAAACACAAAATGGCAACTGGTCCCGTGCTGGGCCATGTGGTGCAAGAGAAAACAAAGGCACTATGTCTGGGATGCCCATGGCTTAACTTTCCCCTTCCCTAGCCTGAAAACAACGGAAAAACAGGGACAAGACAAAAGCTGGTGAGACCTGACAGGTCTCTGAAAGAGGTCAGGGGACCCTTTTCCTGAGCCTGACTGTGCGAGAGCAGGACTGGAGTGCTCGGCGGTTCCGGCAGCGGTGGTGCTGCGCTGCTGCTGCAGCGGCTGCGGTGGCTCCGCTGGCTGCCACAGTCATGGCGGCTGTGGCTGGGGCTCCACACGGCTTGGCTGGGCTCCGCTCCATGCCACTGCTGTTTCCTCCCTTTTCCTCTTCTCCAAGTGGCATCTTGGGCTTGCCAGCGCTGTCTTTCAGCACCAAACCAGAAAAGCCGTGGCTCAGAGGAAGGGGAAAGGGACTGTGTCTTGGGGTGATTTTATGACGACACTCTATTCCTGACGGTCTGCTTTATGCCCAGAAATGGCTGCTGCAGCTTTAAGGCGGGTCCGGGGGAGGGCCAGGAGCCCTGCGGCCTCCTGCGGGCTTGGTTCAAAGTCTCACTCCCGGTATGCTCAGTGAGGGGAGATTGGCGGTTACTTTGTTGCTTAGCTAGCTCGGTTTTTTAGCAGATTAAGCAAGAAGTTTCCTTTTTTTCCTCCCCCTCTACCTTTCCCTGGACTGAAGCAGCAATCTTCTTGTAGTTTTTTTTTGGTTTTATTCTTTAACGGTTTTGGCTTGGTTTTGGTACGACCACTCCGGCCAGCCCGAGACCCCAGGGAAAGCTGAATCAACAAGAGAAGGGACACCAAAATCCACCAGCTTCATCTGCTGTGAGGAGTAGACCAATGCCAGAGGTTCAACAGGTTCCCACCTGTTTTGACTGAGCTGCTGCATGAAATATTTTTTCCCCTGCCCTGAGACAAAAGCCAGCCGCCATTTTGTCCCCCCTTTGCCACGTGGCTAGCCTGTTTATTTCTTCCCCTGTCATTTTGAGGTTTTTTTGTTCTGCTGTGGGGGGGGGGCAGGTGGGGG
>VZTI01005431.1:1857651-1945736 GCA_013397865.1 Struthidea cinerea | reverse complement strand
TGGCGTGGGGGGGGGGCATGTGTGTGTTAAGGTTCTGAAAGTTCAATATCTAGTTATTTTTTCAATTTTTTTTTTAGTGCCGTGCAGGCACTTTGTTAATAAACAGGTTTTTATTCACTTTCACCCACTGGTATTCGTTTTTCTCACTGGCAAAAGGGATTTCTGAAGCCCTTCTCTTTAGAGGAGACACTCATTCCAGAATGTTTTCTCCTAAATCTGTCTCTAAACTGAGACAGACTGCCAGTGGCAGAGAGGGGCAAAGTCTGCCAGTCTGACCCTGAAACCTACACACCCCGTCCCTCAAGCCTGGCAAAGGCAAAAGCTGGCGACCCTTCCGCTTTTGGCCCCAGCTTCCTCGTGCTGACACCACGGCCCTGCCATGACGTGGGTGGTATGGAATCAGACACTGCCAGAAACTCCAGCCCTTTTCTCCACAACCATGACAGACACACTGCTGCCATACACTGACTGCTTGCACCTCCTATGCTTCAGCTATACCATGAGCCAAAAGCAAATATTTGTGAGAGAAGATTTCCTCCACCTTCTCTTCCCATCTGAGTGCCCTCATTTTACATTGCAGAATCAAGCTGCCTTTTGGTAGTTCTCCTTTTTTCAAACTGCGTTCTGTATAAAACAGTTGCCTGGCTTCTACAGCCTAACCAAAGTAATCTATAGCAGAATGCTTAAAGCATTCTTCTAGAAAAGATGTGATTTCAGTTCCAAATTCCAACTTCCTGTTTCTCAAGTGAGTGCTGAAACATTAACTTAATACACATAAGGCAAGTACTGCCAACAATTTTACTCTAAGCACCTCTGAAAGTAAAAGTCTGGGACTCTGAATAACAGGTTTATGTAAATGTAAACTCCTACACCTCCTATCTTTTTATTGGTTTCTCTAAACATGTTATCCCCACTCTCACAGCAGACATTAATCCATTTCTTGCATGTTTAAATACCCAGCCACAGGTCAAGGTCTTTATATTGTATATTCACTCATGACACCAGAAAGACTGAAAAATAATTAATCTCACTGCTTGCAAAACAATGATAACTAGTTCCCCTATAATTTTTTTCTAGTGCACTCCATCCTTCTGTAGGATATTCAATGACAGAGTGGAAGACACGAGAGCAGGAAATACAGAGGACATATCATTGTGTTAGTTAGTTCAGTGTCCCGGTTTCAAGTAGGATAGAATTAATTTTCTTGCCATTACTGTGAGGGGCAGAGCCTGGAGCCATGTGAGTGTTGTTATTCTATGCCCCACACATCATCACTGGGGGCACGGCTTCAGCTGGAAGGGAACACGAAATGGAACTGCCACCATTTTGTTCCTTTTGTCCAGGGAAAGCAGGCAGCGAGTGAAGCAGTGGGGTGGCTCCAGTCCTACCATGGGCTTTGTGCATCATGGTTTTTCTTCTCTCAGGCTTGGGGAGGGGAGTGTGGGTGCGGATGATTTGTCCACTGTTGTTTCTTCTTTTCACAACACGGGCATGGACACTTCTGTTCACCATTTTCTTCTTTGTCTCAGGAGCTGCATGGATCAGGCTGTGGTGCAGCCACCCAGAGTCAGACTCAGTGAGCATTTTTGCACGTAATCACCCTCTTTTATACATTCTTGTTATTAGTATTGTTGCTGTTAGTGTTTGTTTTCCTTATCTCATTGCTGACTTTTTTCAGCAAATTTTTATCTCAACCCATAATCTCTACCTTTATCCCTCTCTCACTGCAGGGGAAAGAGAGCAGCTGTTTGGAGTTTAATTTCCAGTTAGTTTCAAACCACAACATTCACAAATAATTGTATGCTACTGGTAAAACTTCTAAGGCTTTTTGTTTTCAGGTTTTGGGGTTTTTTGGGGGGGGAGGTTGTTGTTTAAATATGGTCTCTTCAGTGTTATGCTTTTTATTCAAATCTGGTGGATCCCGTAAGAAGATGCAGAAAATTAGGGTAAACAGAAAACTCAGCTAACCTGAATGACAATCACTGAACTACAAATGCAACTTTAAAGTTTTACTTACATCTCTCCTTTTTGAATAAACATTTTTAATGAGGAGCCTCTGTTAGTTGCAGTGGCTTTTCCACCAAGTCCAACAATTAGTGCAGTTAATACAGAACTTTTTCCACCTGTAATTGAAGCATTGAACTTGTTTAAAGAGAAGCTAACTTCTGCTCCAGTTCGCCCATATTACAGTTTTTTGACTTCTTATTTATTCATGCATTAGAAATCCAAATTCTGTCCTTAGTGAACATATAAAATAACAATAATGCTAGAAAAGTATCTGCTATTTTCAAGGTTCTCCCTATAAAAACCCAACATGCTGAGCCAAACTTCTGTTATTTCTATTTAGCAATTTGCATTCAACAACATGTCCTGGGTCAGAAGGAAGGAATCTCTTCCTTATAAGCATACTGAAAACATGTATACAACAAAAGGAACCAAACACACATTACCATTTCTCTAACTATCTGAGAGATTTTAAGCTCTCTTTCAAAATTTATGTTTAATTTTTTTTAATTCTTTCTCCAGAGGAAGTGAGCTCATATAAATAAGTATCGCTTCCTTTTTCTATAATAATTTCTATGTGCCATACTGTCCTGGGTTAGCTGGGATAGAGTTCCTTTTCTTCCTAGTAGCTTGTTTTGGGTTCAGCACAAGAACAACACTGATAACACGCACATGTTTTGGTTGTTGCTTACTAGGACTTTTCAGTGTCTCATGCTCTGCCAGTGAGGCGCACAAGAAGACAGGAGAGAGCACGGCCAGGAGAGCTGACCCAAACTGGCTGAAGGGATATTCCACACAATAGCATGTCATGCCCAGTGCATAAACTGGGGGATGTTGTCCAGGAGCCACTGATTGCTGCCCAGGCATGGGCTGGTTGTGAGCAACTCTATTATGCGTAACTTGTTTCTCCTGGGTTTTACTCCTCTCTTTCTTTCTGCTTTTCATTATAATTATTATTATATTTTATTTTATTTCAATTATTAAACTGTTCTTACTTCAAACCATGGATTTTACCTTTTTCTGATTCTCCTTCCCATCCCACTGGGGGGACATGGGGAAGTGAGTGGCTGCACAGTATTTAGTTGCCAAAATGGATTAAATGACAACAGTCCTTTCCAGCACCCAATGTGAGGTTCAAAGGGTTGAGATAACTGACCAGAGTACATTAAAACAAATTTGCTGTAAGCATTCATGATATTAGTTTAATAGTTGCTGATCACAATGCTGATTTATTTGCTCTCAGAGTTGTTGTGCTGGTTCTCAGAGCTGCATTATGCAACACCTTCCTTGTAGCACACGCTCCCTGTTTTGGTGTTTATCACCTTTGGGGCCTGGGCTAGGATTATCATTTGGAGTACTCTGATGGCTGATATGACACATGACATGACACGACATGACTGACAGAACTGCTGGCCGTGGAACTCGCCGGGTCCGTGCCCTCGGCAGCACCCTCACCGCCATCTAGCGGTGCCATCTAGCGGCAACTGTTCACAATTACACCTTGTACCCTTCCTCCTTCGGGAGACAACCTACGGAGGAGACATCGTCCCCTTCTTCTCCAGGTTAATTACAACGGGTTTTGAAAATTGTGAATATCCTTGGGAAGCTGAAACCATCAGGAAGCAGGATGTTGCTGAATGCGGTTGAGATGTCGTTTAGCATTAAGCAACTATTAGCAGTACTTCAAACCCCCATTACAAGCACTGTGGTTCCACCAAACTCAGTGATGGGAACTGCAGGCACTTGGACAATTACTGTGCATTTAATAATAAACATAGAAGTACATTTAGTTCAAATAAAAATTTATGTATTATTTAGCTATGAAAATATTTATATTAACATCTTTTGCAAAAATCTCCAAATTCAAGACCTAACTCACCAGCCTTTAACTACTGGGATAGACCTGTGTGGTTCCTCATTTCAAAAGTGAATTCTTGTCCATGCCTAAAAGATGGCTAGCAATTCTTTTTCACATAAAAATAAAATCTTCTATATTATTAACAGAAGTGTTCTTTGACAAAACCACTATGCAATTAATACTTACTTCCATTGGTTCCAATAACGAAATTGAGATTTGATCCAAACTGAAAAGGCCCCAAATTTGAATGGCACATGAAGTTCTTCAGCTGGATACTTTCAATTATCCCAACTTCACCGTCAGGCTAAAGAATGAGCAATTAAAACTCAAGCTATGTATGCATTTTAATGAGATTAAATTTATATATTTTAAATGCAATGAGCATTAAAATCACAGTATGATATAAAACATCAGTTGCTACCAAGCCACAAGGAAGCAGAAGGGTTTCATGACACTGTGTAAAGTTGCTTGCTATAGAGCAGTTATGCAGAAAAATAAAAAGTTACCAAAGCTCATCCCTCACACACAGTAACTTTCAGTTCTCCCTCTTACTGACTTATCATCAATAGAATATAAAATATTAAGACAATAGATCTACACAGTTGGCTGATCAACTTAAGGCATGTTATTAAGGGCATTGTCCAAATGTCTTGTAAACACTGACAGGCGTAGGGCACCAATCACCTCTCTAGGAAGCTGTACTGCCTTTGGATGGCAAGGTTGTGGTAGCAGGGGCAGGAAGCTACAGGGGTGGCTTCTGTTATTTTATGATCGACTATTATAACCTGCCAGAAGCTTCCCTGTGTCTAACAGAGCCAATCCCAGACACCCCCAAGACAGACCCACTGCTGGCCAAGGTTGAGCCCATCAACAACAGTGGTAGTGCCTCTGGGCTAAGAGCTAGGAAAGGGAAATTGCAATTGCAGCAAGTGCAGCCAGAGAAGAGAGGAGTGAGAGTATGTGAGAGGAACAGCTCTGCAGACACCGAGGTCAGTGAAGAAGGAGGGGCAGGAGGTGCTCCAGGCATCACAGCAGTGATCCACGTGCAGCCTGTGGAGAGCACTATGCTGGAGCAGGTGAATTCCCAAAGGAGGCTGTGACTCTGTGGGAAGCCTACACTGGAGCAGGCTTCTGGCAGGGTATGTGGCTTATGCACAGAAGAGCCCACACTGGAGCAGGTTTGCTGGCAGGACTTGTGACCCCATGGGGGACCCACACTGGAGCAGGCTGTTCCTGAGGGACTGCATCCTGAGGAAGGGATCCGCACTGGAGCACAGAACGAGTGGGAGGCCTCCCTCTGAAGAGGAAGGAGTGGCAGAGGCAACATGTGATGAACTGACTGCAGCCCCCATCCCCAGTCCTCCTGTGCTGCTGCNCACTGGAGCAGGCTTCTGGCAGGGTATGTGGCTTATGCACAGAAGAGCCCACACTGGAGCAGGTTTGCTGGCAGGACTTGTGACCCCATGGGGGACCCACACTGGAGCAGGCTGTTCCTGAGGGACTGCATCCTGAGGAAGGGATCCACACTGGAGCACAGAACGAGTGGGAGGCCTCCCTCTGAAGAGGAAGGAGTGGCAGAGGCAACATGTGATGAACTGACTGCAGCCCCCATCCCCAGTCCTCCTGTGCTGCTGCAGGGAGGAGGTAGAGGAAATTGGGAGTGAAGATGAGCCAAGGAGGGGTAGAGGGAAGGTGTTTTAAGATTTGGGTTTATTTCTCATTATCTCTCAAATCCTGATTTGATTGTATTGAATGTGAGCTTCGGTGGATCGATGCCGCGTTTATTCCACAGGCTCCCTCGTGGGGACGCTCAGGCGGCACTCTCCCAGCGCCTACGCGTGCACACGACCTCACCTCCGCAGACAGCCGCGAGCAGCCACTCACGCACACAGTCTGTGCACCAACCGGAGACGAAGAGGTGAGAGGGGTTCTCTGCGTGTAATTCCGAGGCGTTTAATGGCAACGCACCCGAAGGGTAACAGAGGCAAGAAAAACACAGAACCGAAACCCGCGCCCGTTTTATCCCGAAAACTCCCAAAGGTGGGCAGAGCATCCAAAACCAACAGTCTGAGGGCTAGGGGACAGAGGCAAGGTTGAGTGACATAACAGGGGCCAATGGGAAAGGGGATGGAAGGGGGGAGAGGGCCAGTGACCTGCAGAGTCTCGACAAAGGGAGAACTTTCTAGCACAGAGTTGTAGGGAGAGATCACTTTTAGGGTAACTTCTGGGGTGTAAAGTGGACTTAGCCACTGCAACATGATTGTTAATAAATTCACTTAATTTCCCCAAGCTGAGTCTGTTTCGCCCATGACAATGACTGGGAAGTGATCTCTCCCTGCCCTTAGCCATGAGCTTTTTGTTATATTTTCTCTCCCCTGCCCAGGTGAGGAGGGCAGTGACAAGAGTGGTTTTGGTGAACACATTGCATCCAGACAGGTTCAACCCCCCAGAGAAGCCTGGTCCAGTGTCTTTACCACTGGTAAAGAAACGTTTCCCAATGTCCAGTTTAAATACACAGGACAGTATCTACAATCTCAAAAATTGTTTTTTAAAAATCCTCCATCAAATTAAAATTCAACTACTAAAAGAAAAGCAGAAAAAAATAATATTCCTGTTTTCAAGTTTTTTCCCATCAAAATTTGCATTTCAAACACCAGATTTTTTAGACATCTGAAAGTGTCAGTTATGCAAAACAACTATTTGGCACTTCTTTTAGTAAATAATTAGTTTTCTAAATATATTCTCAGCTTTTACTACGACCATAAATGAAATATACCATAGTTCTATCAAAATCCATTTCCTTCATTTACTTGACAATTTCAGTAGTATTCTTTCTACAAAACCAGAATATTGTTATTTTATGATCAACTATTATAACTAGATGACCCAAAAGAAATAAGTTAAGAATAACGTCATGCAGAAGTCCTCATCACAGATAGTATCAACACAGATAGTTTCTTTTATCTTTTTTCTACTGAAGCCTACATCCATGACATTTATTTCGGTAAGGATAGAACTTTTCTTATATCTTCATCCCTGTGACTTTGTAAACTACTTACCGACTGTGAAGAGGCACTACTATTAGCTGAGAACTCTAAAGTTTCTTCTTCATTAGACTCATCACTATGTATATCTGTGTATTCTTTTCTCTGCCTTTTCTGGGATCGAGGATTTGAAACACTTTCTTCCTTTCTCTTACCCATGAGTACTGAAAAATGAAAGTAATGAAATATTGGTTTCAGTCTTCTAGGTGACAACATACTTACAGGTAATAGCACAGACATACCAAAATATTTACTTTGGTAAAACAATTATTAAAATCACAGCAAACTTTGCAACAAATACTTTTCCAGAACTGAAATCTCGGTAATTTAAGGCTATGCTTACTACGAAAGAGTTGCATCAAAACAAAAGAAACACAGCTTCATTATTCTAATCAAGTTGAATTTGTTGATGAAAATCAACCTTGATTCTGTTTTCCTTAGTACATTAGACTTTGGAATACTTGCTAGAATTGTTTTCGGTTAGCAATGGAGTTGAAGATTAGTGGTAAAAAGTACATAACTAACATAGTATGATCAGCAGCATCAATACAGGTTTCATTGAAGTCAGCTGCATGGGCAAAAAGAAAGTGTATTAATTATCTGTGGTTGACAAAAGCTGAGAAAATTAATATGCAGAACACATAAAAGCAGAATAAAGGAAAATTCAGATTCATAGCACTGTGCTGTTTCTTACACACAAGGTAGTATCATGTGATCACAGTAAACAAAATGCTCCTAATAAAGGATAACTATTCTCTCTATATAGAAGACATACGTATAAATTTCCTCTACAAATCATTAAATAACACACAAACTTCCAGCACTAATAGGACTGGTCTGAAACAAATCTTGCAGAAGTAACAAGCTTTACTAAAAACATATAAAAATCTCATCTTTTCTGTAACCGTAAGCTTATGGCATGGTTTTTATTCCCTCCAAAGTACATACTACATTCTTCATACCTACAGGCCTAAAGCCCTACACAAAACACAGAGGTTGACATACTTACCCAAAGCAGAAGCAAGGTGCTATTTACATAAATGCAATACACAATCCTTTTATTTTTTAGTAGTTAAGTCAGCTACTGGTAAGTATCCAAAACAGGCTAAAAACTGACATCTGTTGCACAGTTTTCCGACATCAAAACTTTTCTGAAATGGATTATGTTCTCCTATGTTTACTGGAATTTAATGTAGAGCTCCCTTCTAAGAAAGATGGCAACCAGTTTGAGCAAAATTCAGAGGCATTAAAGGTACTTAACATTCATGGCTATAGAAAGATCACTGCATGACACATGGCCTAAGAATAGGTTGCTTATTTTTAAAAATAAATTAGTGAAAATACTATTTTTTAAAAAAAGTGTGTGGGGCACAGGAAAGAATGACCAGCACTAGAGATGTAGCATGCCCAAAGTTCGTAACACGTCTAAATACACTGGGGCTTTGGAGGCCAGAACACTCCTAATCATGGATACAAGTGATGATAACAAGCAAGCACTTCCTTGTCCCACAAGACAGATGGGATGATCCAGGAGAGAAGACATACAGGTCAGCCTAACAGTTCCTAACACCGTCTGCTGGATCCCAGAGGGAGGTGACACGGTCTGTGAGAAAGCTGGGTGGGTCAGCACAGTGGGTCCAGCTGTGCAGTTCACAGCCTCAGGATCCCAAGGGGCCCCCTTGTTAAAGCCCTCAGGCCCTCCTGGAGCTCCTAAGTGGGTCTTGCTCCACGTTCTCTCTGTAAATGTTTTACAATTAGTTACTTGGAGAATCTACAGAGAACTCAATTAAATAAAAACTGCTGAAGTACAACTTTAGTCAGAAGAATTCGTGCTGCAATGGAGAGGAGCAGTGCTTCTTCCCTGTCTCATCCCCCTGAGTCCAAGCAGCTCTTTACACAACAAAATAATAAATCATCTCAAGGCTCTGATTCTACCAAAAAGTAATGCAGGAAAAAACTTCTTTCTTTTAATGTTATAGTTAGGTGAGCTCCCTAACCACTTCACCATACAGATCTGTATGCTTGGGTCATTGTGGAGAAAGAGATGCTTCTCTGAGAAGTTTCCTTGTGTCAGCCTAATGTTCTGGTCAATCTATTGCCTGGTTTCAACTGGTGGGAGGTCAGACAGCTCATACTACCAAGAGTCATGGAGAAGAGTATTTATTATAAGAGACACAACAGACATTGAAATTTCCTACATCATTACAAAGAATATCTAATTTCTATTCTATGTATTTGTTGACTGCTTAATAAAATACAGTGTCTTATGATCCCCTCATTAATTTTCTGTGACACAGCATCTAAAAGATAAAGAAAAATCAGTATTAATCCCTTTCCATTATGTGCAATGAACAAAATTCAAAGAAAATGCAGAAATGCAATAAACTTCCCATCTGACACGGTCACAATACTTTTGTATGGTAGGGATTTCTTTATCAAATATTAGAGGAGGAGGAGGAGGACAATGATGATTATTACTGATGATTATTATTACTATTTCTATTACAATGACGATGCCCATAAAGTATTTACAGCAAAACTGCCATATGCCCTTTATGTTATGTAGTTCAATATCACACATAGAAATCAAGGAGCAAATACACTTCATGATTCAGCTTACATACCTTTTGCTATGCTACTCTTGGTTTACTATAAAAACATGCCTTCATGCCCAAATTACTCAGACCAGCAAACAGTCACTTGCAAGCTCTTGGCATCCATCACCCAAATACGAAGACAAGTATTCATCGAATCTGCTATTCCATTAAAATCTTTCTCTAAAAAGAAGGAAAACCATAAGCTTTAAATGTTGTAATTAATAACATCCAAACTAAAGATGAGGGCTATGAGTTCCATTGCTATACTATTTGAATATTTAAGGAAAAGAGAGTATAAGAGTGGAAAACAGAACGAAATAATCTCAGATAATCTGTGAGGAAGGCACAGAACAGTCTGTACCTCAAAACTGCTGAAGAGCTAGTACTGCAAACAAAACTTAACTGGAACTACAAGCAAACTGTATTAAGTAGCATCAGAAATTATGACAAGTATCAGTGGATGCAGCACCTTCCCTGAGTACAAAAAAGCCAAAAGGAGCGAGAAACTGACCAGAGCCACAAGGAACCCATTAGTAGTATTTTACAAGAAACGAGGGTTTAAAAGGCATGGGAAGAAATAATCAACCTTAAAAAAAAATAAATACACAGAAAATTACACATATTTGAATTTTATTTTTGAATCATCTTAATATTCTTGACAAGAAAAGTCCTTTTTTTACATTAACTGCTCCCACAACTCTTGCACCAAGACACCCCTAATTTTCTTCATTAAGTTTTTAACTGAAAAAATCATTGCTTTCAGTCTCAGCACTACTTACCCTAACTTTAACAGTTTGGTAATAACTATTCAAGGCAAAGGAAAAGCAGATGATCCAACCTATCTGAAGGTTATTAAAGTATGCAGTACTACACTGGAAACAATTAAACTGGCAAAAACATACATCAATACATATTAAAATATGTAACAGACTACTGAGAAGCCAACAATGGACATTACTGACAAATGTTAACTAAAGATTTCTTTAATGGATCAGGCATCATATTTAAAAACTGAAGTATAAAATATACTTCAGTATACTGCAACAAAAAGTAAGACTATGTTAATGGAAATTTGTGATGAGAGAGTCAATAATTCAAACTAGAATCCAACAGTCACTCAGGAAGGGAAATCAATAGTACTGATTTAATAAAGAAAATAAACTTCACTATCATGGAACGTAAGAGTATACAGTTAGGAATAAAAACTGGACCTATAATTGGGAGCAAATAAAGGCAAGACAGATTCAATTACAAAAACAATCAAAGGATCCCTGCAAATTATGACAAATTATGCATACAATGAGAGCACAAAAGAAAAATGCAAGCCCCAAATGTCCCGTATAAAACTACAAAGACTGCTACACGTTATAGTAGAAAAGTACTTACCCTGTACACATGAAAGGATAGGAAAGCAGAGGCTGCATCCACTGATGTTCACCCATGTTCCAACTTAATCAATGGCCTATCTTTCCACAGTATTCACTGCAATGGAGTTCCACAACTGTTTCCCTTTTCCCTACCTGGCTGGTCACAGCTGGCCTCATCCAGAGCTGACACAACCAACCTGCTGTCACCAAATCCATACCAATGGCTTTCTAGCAGCCCTCACTGGCCTGGTGTCCACATAAGTTAGGAAGGTGTCCCCATCTGTCTTGTGGGACATCCACTTTAAATACCCTGGACCCAGACCAGCTATAACCCTGCCTTTCATCCAGCTGGCAAAACAGAGGTAAAGCAAAGACACCAGAACAGACCTCTGGCGGGATGAACACAAGCTATAGGAAGAAAATACCTGAGATCTTTAGCTGATGTATAGCATGCTACATTTAACAGTCACAAAAATAGCAATAAAATTACAAATTAACACTAGCAGCTAATAATAATGAAGGAAGTACAACACTATCTGTTGTACTCAAAGGGAGGTATTCCAGAGGGCTGAAGTCAGAAGCCCAGCCTCATACGCAGCAGTGGGGTGCTCTACATTTTTTGGGACTATCCAAGCCAGATGTTCCACGAAAGGCCACATGTCCGACGTTCACGACTCCTCTCCTAATATATTTGCAGCCAGTGCATAAGAAGCCTATACAATCCCATCTTAACGCTGGAAAAGCACTGCCTGACACACAGAATCACGGAATGGGTAAGGGTGGAAGGAAATACAGTGGGTCATCTGATCCAACCTCCCTGCTCAAGCAGGGTCATCCCAGAGCACATGACACAGGGTTGTGTCCAGGCGGTTCTTGAGTATCTCCAGTAAGGGAGACTCCACAGGCTCTCTGGGCAATCTGTTCCAGTTCGTGGTCACCTGCACAGTAAAGATATTCCTTCTCATGTTCACGTGGAACTTTTTGTACATCACTTTCTGCCTGTTGCCTCTTGTCTTATTGCTCGGCACCACCAAGAAGAGCCCGGTCCATTCTCTTGACACCCTCCCTTTATTTATAGAGATTGAGGTCCCCTCTCAGTAGTCTTTTCTCGAAGCTGAACAGGTCTAACTCCCTCAGCCTTTTCCTCATAAGAGAGATGACTCAGTCCCTTAATCATCTTTCACAGCCCTCCACTGGACCCGCTCCAGGAGCTCCATCTCTACCTTGCACTGAAGAGCCCAGAACTGCACTGCGGCACAGAGGGCAGCTCCGCCTCCTCTACGGACAGCGAAAACGAAAGAGAGGCAGAAATTCCCCGAGTCCATGATTACCTGTTGCTTTTACCAACACCGCACGACCCGGAAGGACCCCCCACCCCCTAGAAAAGAGACACGGATCCCTTGGCGGCTGGAACGCCCGGGCGGCCGCCGCTCCTGCTCTCCGCCGGCAGAGGTGGGCACCCGGGGGGAGCGCTCACACCCGGCGGGGCGCCCACGCTAGGCAGCGGGTGACAAAGGCCAGCTCCGACCGCTAACTGGCCCCGCAGAACCACCTGCGACAGCACCCGCGGCGCCGGGCCGGGAGCAGCAGGCGGAGCGGGTGGCAGCCGTTGCTCCGCCTTACGGCCGCCAGGCCGCCCTCTCTCCCTCCCAGCCGTCCAGACAGCGGGTGCGCGCCCGGACAGCGCCCGCCAGTGTGCTCGCCCGGCACGGGTCACCCATCCCTTCTCTCCCCTCCGTTCGCCCCTCGCCTGCTCCGCGCCGCGTTACCTGGGACAGCTCCCGATCCCTGCACGGCGGGGCGAACGGGGCGGGACGGGCCGGAACGGGCGGAAGAGCGGCCGCCGCGAGCGCGGCGCCTGCGCGCTCCGGTCCCGCGGGGCCCGTTTCCGTGCGCGCGCCATGTCCGGGTGTGGGGGGGCGGGGCCGTGGTTGCTGTTGAGCGGGTCAGACCGAGCCCGGCGGGCCTCGCAGCGGGCTGTGAGTACCGGCTGCTCCCCGCGGAGGCGGGCCCGAGCCCAGGCGGAGCGCCCCGCGGGGAGCTGGGGCACGCCTGTTCCTGTGGGCGCGGTGCGCGGGGAGCGCTGGCGCAGCGGGGCGGGAGTTTCAAACGCCGCGTGCGAGGAGCCCGCGCGTCCGGCTTCGCTCTCGGGCAGCTGCTCGGGGTTGTGTTCATCCAGCGGGAAAAATCCGTAGGCGTTTGAGGAGGAAGCTACAGGTGCTGGAGCACGCTACTGCTGTCCTTCGGGTGCGCAGGTTTATTGGCAAAGCTGTGCTGGGGTAGCGCAGAGAGAGAGGGGGAGAGTTGGTAAAAACGTCTGGGCTTTCCTGTTTCCTCAGCCGTGCTTTTCCTTCTTCTCCCCTCTTTTCCTCCCCCTGTTTTTCCTCCTTTTTAAAGGTATCCAGGTGAGACAAAGCATATGCATGGCGGTCTTTGCAAATTACCTTGGTAATGTGTGAAAGTATCTCTGTATGAATTGAATTTCGGCATTAAATGCTTTCTGTAGTTATTTTTAAGTAACTGGCTTTTCTGGCTGTGTAAAAAACTTAGTGGAGCAGAATGTAGTCTTAAAACACGATATAAAACATAAAAGCTTTATAACTTTCGCACATTCTGGTCTAAAGAGACATTGAGAAGGTTTTGTAGGGGGGTGTTAATGTTTACTGTTAATGATCTTCAGTGATTTCTAAGTATATGAAAATAAATGAAGTTCAGTCTTGCTTCTGTGGAAGTTGGCATCTCTCTAGGGTTGCAGGCTTGTGGTGAACGAAGCTCTTAAATAAAATCCGAGTAGACAGATCATTCATATTAAGAGTAGTTGAGCTATTTGTATGCAGAAGCCAAATTTAAGTATTTTACAAAATAGACTCAAAAATAGCTGTGGCAATAGCAAAGACTGGTAGGTCTTGGCAGGCTTTCATAACTCACCCTTAGATATATATTCAATGGGATATGAAAAACTTAAGTCATCAAATAGCTATACTTTATTACAATGAAAAAGTCAGCCTTTTTTTTTGTTTGTTTTCAACTTACATACTTTTTTTAAAATTTGTAATCTAATGGAATGTAGGGTGTTTGCAGTGTGTTTGTCTTTTCCATTAATTAAGTACCATGTGACACTCCATAACAATATTTAGAAACTAACACGGTTGTTTTTTAAGAAATTATATTGATGCAGACTGGCAGAAACCAAATGAGAACACCAAAAAGGCAACTCCCTTCTTTGTTAGGTGTTCTCTCAGTGAAGCTGAATTATTGTGCTTGTCTTTTGGGAAGGTTTGGATACCTCCCCTGTGCATCAGAGAAATTGTTCATCCTGGACTTCAAGAAATGGTATTTGTATGCCTAATTAGTATTTTTAACTAATTTTATGGCTTGACATATAACAACAAAAGCAATCCACTATGCTCTGTATGCATACAACTAAAATGAGGTTGAGTGATTGTAGTAGTTAAAGAAATGGATTAGAGGCCTAAATTCTGTTGAAAGTAAATCTTAACATGAGGACTTGATTTAAAAACAACCTGGAAGTGAATAGCTGCCTTGCTTTAAAGCTAAATTAGAGTATAAAAGAATGCACCCTCCAAAGGCTGGCTGTTCTGGCAGACTGTGGTGTTAAATATAAGAGACCACACAGTGGCTTAGCTCCTCACGTATCTTAAGTGGATCTCTGAGAGCAGGTAGGTCATCTAGTCTGATTTATTCAAAGGAGCATTTTAATTTATCTGAGTATACAGTAGTGTCAAAACCATAAAGAGAAACAAAACATTCCAGATTTTATTTGATTTTTATATGCTTATTTTGGGGGAGAAGAGAGAAAATAATTAAGTATGAGACAAACTTTGTACAATAAGACAGTGCAGGAATAAGTTGGTATTGTGAGGGGCGAAAGCAGAGTATATGCTAGAGGCCTTGTGTAAAACTGGCAAGGTGTGAAAAGCAGAAGAGTAATGAAAATAGAGGAAATTGGGTGTGGTAATGTGGTACCATGGAGAGTGGAGCTGTGTAAGTACAGTTAAATAAGGTAAAGAAATATACCACCTAATGGGTGTTTGTTTTCAACTAGCAGGCATTATAGGTAGTGCTAGTCACACAGTACCAAAATTGACACAATAAAACATATGCACTGGTGTTTCTCTCTAATCACAGTGTTAGAAGTGTCAAAATATTTGTTGGAAGGGACAGTCAGAGGTCATCATGTTGTGTTGAGAGCTTAGTAATAAGTCAAGTTGGCCCAATCCTGTTTAACGGCTCTGTGATTGCCTGAAGTTGTAAATTTGGGTTCTGTTCCTGCCTTAAGTAACAATTTGTTCAGAAACGTAACAATTTTCTGATGAATGGTGATATCCCTGGATAAGAAAGAGGTGCCCCATCTTGAGCCAGGCGTGCATGTTGGGTGGAGCTATTCCCCAGGCATCCATGGTCGGAATATAGTAATGCCTTCTTATTGGTACTTCATTGGAGTTCTCTTCCCAAATTTCAGTGCCAGTCACTGCTGATTCCCTGCTCAGAGAGGCTTCCACCAGCATTGGATTAAAGCAGTAGGACAGTGTGCCAGCTGGATGTTAAGAATGTCTGCAACGTGTGAGCAACCGCAGCAATACCATCTTTCTTTCCTGAACTCTAGCTTGAATTTCCCAAGCCAGAATCTCTGGGTCTTGAACCTTCTTGTATCATCTTGGAATGCAAGGAAAGTTTAAATTCTGTTGTCATGGTAAATATTCGTCAAATAGCTTTAAGCTACTTCTGTTTGAACAGAAAATTTTAATATGAATCCTACCTCAAATCAGGAATTCCTTCAAGAATCCAGTGTTTTTTAAATTAAACTTGGATTGTGTGTATGTAAGGGACACATGAGACTTGGAAATGAGTATTTTTTCATTGTTTAATTATTTTCTTTTCCTCTATCGAGTTTATTTATGTTCAGCTTACTAGAAATGTTCAATCCAAAGAAGGTATTTAGTTATAAACCATCTGTGAACTGGAGTCACTGCACTTAGAAGACTTGGTTGCAAGTGTTCTTGGATCATAAAAGTAGAACTGATAATGACAAACATTTATTTTCAGAACCTCACATTCATAATACTTCATGTCATATTCTGAAACTGTTTTGTGTTGTTTGGTCTTCACAGCTAAAATCTACCTTCTGACAACAAGGAAGCTAAAACTATGGGAGTGACTTATCTGTGGCAAATCCTTGAGCCTGTGAGACAGCCTGTCAACCTGAGTAGTCTCAGAGGGAAAACACTTGCTGTTGATTTAAGTCTGTGGGTTTGTGAAGCACAGACTGTCAAAAAGATGGTTGGAGTAGTTACCAAGCCACATCTCAGGTATGGTATCCATATAAATTATTCGAGCCAAAAGTGTTGGAGCTGTATAATTTAAATATGCTACTTATTCAAAAGACTTCTAAGAGTAACTGTGAAGTTCAGATGACTGGTGTTTTGATTCAGTTATCACTTACGCTACATATGTAAAGGGTTTGAAGTTAATTCTGAGTAGACTGCCATGTTGAATTAAATATGTTTAAATCATTCTTCGGGCATTTGAACAATCTTGAAGAATATGCATATTTTTACTTTAAATGACTCAACCTAAGGAATGAGCATTTCTAAGCATCTATAACTTCAACCACTGTTTTCTGCATACAGTGCTGACAAAAATGAAAATATACATAAATTTTCATCAGCGCATTTTTTTTTGAGAATTTGTGTTTTCAAGTAACTTACTGTATGGATTGATTTTTTACATCATTTGTGAAAATAGAACTAACCTCAAAAGACCAGCTTACTGTTTTTTGCTGGTAGTAACTGTACAAAATTAAATCTAGAGTAATGGTCTTTCCATGTCAGTCAAAGAGATATAAATGTTTGATCTACTCCTTTTGACAGGTTGATACTGGAATTACTGGTAAAAGCATATGCTGTTTGATATGACTGCTATTAATTTTACTGTTGTAGTCCAAATATTTATTACTGCAGTCTTGTAAAATCCCACCCATCAGTGGTGCTGTTTTGCATATGAAATAAATTGGCATTGTAATGGTATCTGTAAGTCTGTCCAATACCACAGCAGTCACTTCAGATGTACCTGTATTGATAGATTTGGGATTAATATTTGATATAAAAGAATCAATGTAAATATGTGTTTGGAAGCAGATTTTGGATTATTGAATGTTTTTTTAATTAAGCCTTTTAAGTTTGCTTACATCTTTACGCCCAAAAAAGATCTTTCTTGTCCTTACGTGGTATTTTCTTGGGAATTTTGTAAAGCTGCTACAATTTCATAGTATGACAACTTCAACCAAAGACAGGAATCTAGATCAAAGCTTTGTTTAGCTTGGGGGCAAGAGTATCATGAGAGGTGAAGACAATGCTAGGATTTTTCCAGAAGTAGGCTCAGGAAAATATAGGGGATATAAGGAAAATGTCTGAAGAAATCAGGCTTCGCAAATAGTACATCTTATGGAACCCTTTGCTTTATTGCAGAAACCTATTTTTTCGGTTCTCTTTCTTTACATCAATGGGAATTAAACTAGTGTTTGTCATGGAAGGAGAGGCCCCCAGGCTGAAAGCAGACACTATGAGCAAGAGGAATGAGATGCGCTATGGACCTTCAAAGAAAGCTGGAGCTGCAAGAACAGGGAGATCTTTATTTAAAGCCATGTTGAAAGAGGTGAGTAACTGAGTGTTTAAGTATTTTTAATGTGATAGAAAGAAATCTTAACCAAATTAAATACAGGAACCTGAAATAATTAACAGCATTTGTTACAACCCACCCCCGAAGGCCAGGTAACTGAGGTTCTTGTTAATAGATCACTTGGGGCAGATTAGGATGAAATCACACTGAAAGACCGGTCTGTACATCTGTTATACTTGAGCCAGTTGTGTAAGGGAGGGAATTGGAAAGTTAAAAAAGCATTATCCCACCTCACAGGATCTGTTTATTTTTGGCCTCACCCAGCTCAAAAACCAGCTTGTTGCTAAACAAAGGCTGGTTTGTTGTGGTCATCCTCCCATGGTGGGTGTACACCCCCTCTGTCATACTGGATCAGAGATTTCACCAGCACACACCCAAAAACTCTCCTTCTCTTCTGCTGGGAGGTGCAAACCTGGCCTCATCACAGCACCTGCTCCTTTTGCAAATGGCCAATTGTTTGAGTCATTAACCCCTAACATTTCGGTTTCTCACAGCTTTATTCACAACAAATGTAAACAATATTTTGAGGTTTGAAGGAATGTGCACCTTTGAAGGCAGGCCTTACAGCATTATTAAGTGTTGTAGAAGAGAAACAGTGTCAGAATAATTTTCTCATTTGATACGTTCCCGTGCATGTTATGCTGTTGTGATTGACAACCACAATTGAGCATTCATTGCAAAATTTAACTTTGCTGTTCTTTTATGCAGTTAGTATCCATACTTCTTTGTATCCTCGCACTCCCATTAATCATTTTTGTCTATTTAAAATTTTATGAAGTGGAATTTATGGACACTCAGGGCTTCACTACCCTGTATATACCAATTCATGTTTATTCTTAAATTCTAAAATAAATTATTTTCTCTGAAATTTGTAAGTATATATCAATGTCTCTTATACAGTGGTCCAGTCTTGGTAGGATGACAGCATCGTACTTACGTGCCTGATGTTCTTGGGGAGTTTGGCACCTGTTGGAAGATGTCTCTTCTGGCTCAGCATTACTGCTTGACTGAACAGCATTGCTTCCCAAAGATAAATACTCCTTTGCTACTCTTCTTCTGAAAACATCCTGAATAGCTATTTAAAATGAAAAGGTTTTTGTGAAGGGGTGCCCATTAATCATGCTGTGTTCAAGTCCTGTATTTAATACTTAGCTCTTTGTGCATGTTTGCTTTTCACTGTTACAGGAAACCAAGCTATTTTTGCTGAAGTAGTGCTTTCATTGTTGTAGTGTTACATAGGCAGTGCAACAGTAGCAGTTTTTATATGCACTTGTGTCTGAGAAAATGCATGCTAATAACTGAATTTAATAGCTCAGCATTCAATCTCTTTCCTTTTGTGTTCCTTCTTTTAGTGTCTTGAATTGCTGGAGTGTTTAGGTGTCCCTTGGGTTCAAGCAGCTGGAGAAGCAGAGGCAATGTGTGCCTACCTAAATGCAAAAGGACATGTTGATGGCTGCATTACCAATGATGGTGATGTTTTCTTGTATGGAGCTCAAACAGTTTATAGGAACTTTGCCATGAATGCTAAGGTAATGTACCTCACCCTGTTCCCATCTTTGCTATAGACTCTTTATAGAAACATAAACAGAAAGAAAGGGACCTGGAAAAAAATACTTAGATGTTATTGAACTTACCTTGCAGTAGCTGGGTTTGTTTAAAATAAGACAGGAACATTTTATTTGATTCATTGGTAATTCTTGTATTGGCTAGGAGAGCAAAACTACTGAGAACAGGGTAATATTGCCTGTGTTTGTAGTACCCTTTGGTGTCTCTCATAAATCTAAGTAGCAAACTTTTCAATGTTCCTTCTTTACAGTGGAGAAGTTGAGTGAAGTAATTGCTCCTTAGAAATTTTACCCTTAGGTCATATGGGAGTGGTCAGCCTCCTGGGTCTAATAAGTGTTCGCATACTTGCATCTTACGGGTTCATTTTAATATGAATATACTTGTAATTAATTCTGTTGATCTGCACTGAACATGAATAGGGTAGGGATTGTACATCTGTATCATAATCAGTTGTTGTGATCATTCAAAAACCTAAATAATTTATGGCCTTGAACTGAAGTGTTCCTTTGTTCAGAATACAATTTTCCAGAACTGGTGAAAGGCTAGCCCAAATTTCTGTAATTTATAATGTTCATCTAAAAGACTTGTTGAGAAAATCCTTCAGAGATATGGGAAAATCAATAGAACAAAAGAAGTGCACTATAAACAATTAACTCTTTAAAAAAAAATTAAAGTTGATGAAAGGTTATTTGCTTTGGTGACACCATGTTTGAGTTCTTCCTTGACCTGGTTCTTTCATTCAGCTTCCTTGCAATTTATCACCAACAATGAAGGCAAGCTCAGTCTTTCAGGTGTCCTTAGTTACATATATAAATAAGCATAAAAAAATAATTTGTGTGTGTCTGTCAGAGTCATCTGTTCTATAAATGAATCGCTCTGGGTTGTTGGTTTGTGTGGGGATTTTTTTTGTTGTTTTTGAGGAAAAAGGCAGTGGCCTATGTTTTGATTCATGTTAATCAAATTTTCATTTTGGTTTTGAGTCCCTTTAACCTTCAAAGATTCCTTTGATGTGGGTGAATAGGGGTGAATAAGCAATCACAACTGAACATGACTCAGGGCAGTTCCTTCTCTGATGTAACAGAAATAATGTGCAGTAAATTTCTCTTGCAGGATCCACATCTTGACTGTTACACAATGTCCTCTATTAAGGAGAAACTTGGTTGTGACAGAGAGTCTTTAATTGGGCTAGCAGTTCTTCTGGGCTGTGATTATCTTCCAAAGGTAAGCAATATAATTATTTTTTATTAGGTGCTTACACTGTCTTGAAAAACAACAGAGTATATCAAGGGGGATGTGTATGCTGGCAAAGCTGTATGCAATGCCTGATTACTGAGATCCAGTAGAATATGCATAATAAGTCACTGTAAATTCTATTTGTGAAAGGCTAAAAGTATTTAAAATGGTTCATGAGCATCAGTCTTCCTAAGACTGTTCTGTATTGTTCCAAACCTTTCCTATAATGGAGGTGAAGGCAAAAGTTCAGATGCTGATTACATTGAGCCAAAATGTGAGAACTCCATTGGTTGCTAGGATGCTTTGTAACAAGTCACATACAAGTGCATCCCTGGCAGAGCAGCCGTGGAAAATGAGAAAAAATGGCTTTGTCTGTGCTATTTGGAGGACTTGGTAGTGATGGTTTTGAGCTATAGTTATTAGTAAAGGCAGTTCTGGATGCAATTTGGATGTATTCCTGTTCCATTGTTTGTAAATATATAATTTGCAAACAATTAGAAGTGATCTTTGAAAGTTTATCTAATTAATTGAGAGGAATCTCACTCATTACTACTTCACTTTTTTCTTTTTTTCTTTTTTTTCTTTCCTGTAAGCTCTTGAATTCTTTTTTGAGACTTTGAACAGAAGCTATTGTAATGGCTATTTGAAAGGGAAAAGAAGTAGGATGAAACTTGATTTCCATACAGTTTATCATGTAGTGACTTCAGGCAGTGGTTGTTCCCATTCAGGCTTACAGTGGATATTTAGTTATTCTTAAGTAATTGTGTCCCGGTTTGATAAAACTGTCCTTTAAACAACTGATACTGCTGGAAAAACACATACCTTTCATTATTTTTGCAAGGGCGTTTGTTTTGGTTTGGTTTTTTTTTTTTAACTTTGTTTCTGTTATAGGAATCTTTAAATAGTTTGTTGCTACTGTGTAAAGAGAGGGAGTTAAAAATAACCAGTGGATAACAGTGGTTATTGTAGCAAAGCAGCTCCTGGAATGCCAGGTTCTTACATAGTCCTAAAGTGTCACAATTATGTCATGTCAGATAGGTCCTTTGAGTTACTGCAGCTCAGCAAAGTAGGTGAAGACAGAAACTTATAAGGAAAGCTGAATTACAGGAGTGCTTTGGGAATGGAGATTGGCAGAACAGGCAAATGAGAATATCATGCTCTAATTGCACTTATTGTGTTGAAAATACATCAAAACAATGCTTTCCTTGCAGAAGCTGAATATCTGATTCTACCTGAATGACTGACTGTAGTCCAATGAGGACTTGGTTTGGAATGTAGGTTTATTTTATGTGGTTGCGTGTATTCAGTTCTGCCTTTACAGCTGAACAAGTATAGCTCCATTTGTAACGATGCTGTAGAAAGTATACTCAATACAATCTTTATTTATACTGTAATATATATACTGTACTGATTCTTGGCAAAATAGGGTAAAGATGGAAAGAAGAACTGAAAAACAGTATGTATGTTTTAAATCATAGACTGAATTTGGGTCAGAAGGCACCTCTGAAATTCACTTAGTCCAACCCCCCTGTACTGAGCAGGGACATCTTCAGTTAAACCAGGTCACTCAGAGCCCCATTCCAACCTGACCTTTGAATGTTTCCAGAATGGGGCATCTACCACCTCTCTGGGCAAGCTGTGCCAGTATTTCACCACTTCACTGTAAGTTCTCTATTCTGAATCTTTTATTTTATTCCTGCTTTCTCCTTCTTTCTTTGCCTTGTTTTATCTAGGGTGCTATTGAGCGTAAGAACAGCTTGTGTGTTACTGGCAGCACAGCTGTAATCTGTCACCTTCTCTGCCCTTAGAACTTGGTCAAAAATATTTTTCTCAATTTATTTTCAACATCTGGAATCACTTTTTGTCATTTCTCTACATAATGGTTTTTTGTGAGAATATGAGTATTTTGTTTGCAATTAAATAATGTTTCGTGTTTCTCTATAGGGGGTTCCAGGAGTTGGGAAGGAACAAGCTTTAAAGTTAATTGAGACTCTGCGAGGTCAAAACTTACTGCAAAGGTAAAATGGAAATTTACGTAAGTACTTTTTTATTCAAAAACTTAATAGTATGTTCTTCAGCTCCAAGACAATATTTGTAATACTTTAATTTAAGGAGGATATTACCGCATTCCTTACCTTGTGTTTGCTAAAGGAGTTGGGTGTTTTGCTAGGCAAGTCTCTTATTTGTTTTAAACATTAGCTGGCTCCTAGCTCTTGAGCTGGCAGGTATATGTTGATATATTGGAGTGAAAGTTGTAGGGACTGATGAGAGACTTTTAATTGGGTTGTGGATAAGGATTTGAGATACCAAGTGCTTTCTATGTTTATCATAATGTGTGTGTCAATACTAGAAAGCCAACATAATGTACTGTAAAAGAACCCCGTGTCATAAGTTGGAAAACTGTTTCTTGGATAGACGCTTGAGAAGTATAAGGAGATTATTTTTCAGTGTTTTAGGTGTGAAAGTTAAAAATATTTCTTGATCCTTTTAACATCATCCTTTTAGGTTTGAGCAGTGGAAGGAAAAATTTCAGTATGATGATAATCCACCTTTGGTTGTTAAAAGGGTAATTCACTGTTCAGAGTGCCATCATCCAGGTCAGTGTGAAAAGAGCTGAGTTGTACTTTTAGCCTAATTGTTTACTTTTTGTTACAGGGTGAGGGGTGATGGTTTTTCTTTGTTTTATTGGGTTGTGGGGTTTTTTACTACTAGCGTTAAAAATGCTTTCTAGCTTCCATCTTCACATTTTCAATATTGTATATATGTACCCTTATATTAACACTTTTAAGGCTTGGGTCTACTTTTCTTCAAATGTGAAACTAGTTGGCAGCATATGGAATATTATCACAATGCTGTTATGGGATCCAGATATTTGCCTTTTTAACATGATCAGTAAAGAAAGCATGTTATACTCTATACTGCCCAGCAGCTATTTCTTTTGTTGCCTGAATTGGTCCCACATCAAGGGGACCTAATCTCATTAGCATTGATGAGGTTTGCAGCAGTGTTTTCTTAAAAATAAATTAATCCCAAGGACCTTCATTTTGGTATCATCTTTGATCAGTGAACTCATGCAATCCCATCATTTGGCGAAGGAAAAGCATGATTCAAATATATTACTTACATGTGTTTTCTTGGTTATCACACATTACTTCTGTAGTTTTTAGATAATAACTTTTCAGCTTAAGATCTGAAACTGTTGAGGGAAAAAGTCTTCAGAAAAGTAGAAGTCTGCATGTCTTTTTCAGTTTTTACTGTGGATCCATGCATGCAGCTAATGCACTCAGATCTGCTTACAACTGCTATTCACATCAGATTCATACATGTTCTGAGCTTTATATTTGTGATACTGGCTTTACAGGTTTGGAGATTTTGAAAACTCATTTTCTCCTCACTTTGTGTGTCTGTTGCTACAGGATCTTACAAGGAACATGAGTACAATGGATGTAAATTCTGTGAAACTGTGAGATGCTGCAAACCAGGTGACTCCAAACACTGCTGCCCTTGTGCATGGCATCAGTTGGAGCGAGTGAAACAAGGAAATGCAGTGGAGGACAGTATCAGAAAGTAGGAATGGCCTGAAAATTTAACTGCTTTTCCCTGCATTTGTGTGCAGGGTGAGCATTTAGATTCTGCATTTTTCCCATTTGCCTTCAGTTCCTAACACATTTGTTTTACCTGCAGAAAAGCCAAGAGTTGTGACGGCTTTCCATTCTCTGAGGTAACAAACAAGCCTACTTAAATATTAGGTTTTTTTAATCAAATAGTAGAAATTTCAGTTTTCTGCCCTCTCCTAAACTATCTCTTTTATGTTTTATCTCAAGGTTATCCAAGAGTTTCTCGTAAACAAGAACAAATTGATCAGCTTAAAGGAATGTGGAAGGCCAAATTTATTGTCCTTTCAGGTATGTAACAAAATATTGGATATTCAGCTTTGTAGTCTATTGTTTATTACTAAGGAAGGCATCTGTGATAATTGTGATATTCATTGGTAATTTCACTGGAAATAAGAATTAAAGAATCTTGCTACAACATATTAATATACCTCACTGTTCTGAAAGCCTAAAATTTTGGAAAAAATCAGTTGCTGAAAATAGGTGGATAGAAAAGTGGAATAAAGAGAAAGCTCATTTGTGTTTTGTTTTTCATTGTCCATTATTACTAGAAGGGGGTGAGGGTGTTAATATACGCACATTAGCGTTGTTTTCTAGGAAGGCTTTTTACTTGGTTTTATTGGCAAAATCAGTTCCCTTACAATGTTTCATTTTTTGGGATTGATGACAGTGAAAGAGTTATGGATAGTATAGCAGACCACAGTTAAACAATGTGACTTTAATGGGAATCCATGTTCATTCTCTCACATGTGAAATCTGTAACTTTCACAGCTTCTTGCAGAGCTGATGTGAGTCTGACAAGGTGTTTAACAGCTCGTATCCCCTCTGCTGCCACTGTACAACTGTTCCCTTGGCTTGTCACTGACAGCTGATGAATGTACCCTGGTAGGGATGGCTGTTCCCTCCCTTGGCAGTGAGGTATCATTGGGCATTACACTAATGTATAAAAGCACACTAGGTATTTTAATTATTTATTCTGGTGTCCCAACTACATGACTGTCTAAGCATGACATCTAACAGAATAAAGAAAGTTTTAAAGTTTGTTTTTGTTTTTTTTTTTTTAATATGAACAGATATTTGCTTCAGAGAAGATGGAATGGACCAAACATTACGCTTGTAAGAAGCTGTTAGGACTGTTGACACGTTATGATATGATCCAGAGAAAATCTGGATGCATTGACTCAAGACAGCTGCAGGCAATACGGTAATGTACCTTGATTACTTGAACTTAATATGTTTACTTCTGCTGACAGAGCAAACCACAAGGTTTTTCTGTAAAAAAAGGAAATACGGTTTTCTTCCATCTTGGTTTCTGCACTATTGTTTTGAATAGAGGTAAAAATTCACATCAGTGCACCAATTCTACTACTGCTGCACGAAGTAATAAATACATAGAGAAGTTGCCTTTCATTCTAGCTGGCAGTGCTTGTGTTTTCCTATGCTTGCTCCTTGTTCCTTTTCCTTGGATCTGCCTAGGTCCTCTGCTCAGGTTCTTAGCAGAAGTTTAATTCAATTCTGTGTCTCAAAGTAAGAGCTCAGGCTTAGAAATGAGCATCTGCAGATTCAGTCATAGTCTCTGCTTATCAGACCTACCAGCTGTCATTGTATTATGTGTCAAAACTACATTTCATTCAGGACTGCTGCACTTAGGAATGTAAAAATGGCCAAGTATACTGTTACTAAAAATGGACATGCAGGGGAAAAAAAGCAAGACAAGCATGTAATTACTTTCTTCCAGAATAATTCCCACCATCCAGGTTTCTGTTACTCAGGAATTTTCTGAGCCAGAATTAGTATTTTCTTATTCTATCAGCCTTCAATGTAATTTTTTTTTTTAATGATCTAATCTTTTCTTAAACTTAGTAAACTTCTAGAATCTATAGTGTTGGTTAGCAGATCTGAACTTCACTGTGTGAAGGGAATTGTGACTCTCTGAAGGTTTTATTTCCCAAATGAAACCCAAATTCCCTCTGCCCCCCTAATTCTTTTATTGGAACAAGGTTAGTAGTTTTTCCATAC
This sequence comes from Struthidea cinerea, assembly GCA_013397865.1. Lineage (NCBI taxonomy): Eukaryota > Metazoa > Chordata > Aves > Passeriformes > Corcoracidae > Struthidea > Struthidea cinerea. The sequence continues at coordinate 1,919,735 of VZTI01005431.1, read as the reverse complement.
TGGTCAAGATTTTTAGACATTGATTTTAGGTCACAAGAGGAGAGTCAATAGCAGTGTGGTAGTATCTCTTCTGGGTTGATGTGTCATAGTCTTGAATTATTACTTCCAGAGATGCTGTTCTATTCAGCGTTATCTTTCAAAAGAATGGGGAAACTGGTTGGGGGATGCTTTTTAAATAGATGGGCAAGATAAATTACCAGCGTTTACCTTGATGAATGAATTCATTGGCATTCTCTGTTTTTAACACTTCTTAGTGTCTCAAGAGTTTAAAAGACAGTGTATGCTCTTGAAGATTTCTTTTGTTAACAAGTGTTTAAAAATGCAGTAAAGGTTCGGCAGGATCAGCGTGATCCTACTCTTCACACATAGGAACCTACTAAACTGGGGTGTAGATAGTCTTTAGAAAAATCTCATAGTGACTGACTGTCCCTGGTCAGTTCAAGTTCTCTCTCTCGTCATGCTCTCATGCCAAAGATATAAATGACCCTGTCTGGTCATTCAAAAAATTACTGTCCAGGGCCACAGCTTTCTCTGCCATTAATATCCTAAAATCAAAGAATCGTTTAATTTGGAGAAGTCCAGCAATCAACCTGACACTGACAAGTGCATCACTAAACCATGTCCCTCAGTGCCACATCTACACAATCTTTTAAATTAAGTATCTCTGGGGATGGTGGTACAGCCATTTCCCTGGGCAGTTTGTTCCAATGTTTGACAATCTTTTCCGTGAAGAAATTTTTCATACTATCCAATCTAGTCCTCCCCTGGTACAGCTTGAAGCCATTTCCTTTGTTTTATCACTTATTACTTGAGAGAAGAGACTGACCCCACCTGGCTGCAACCTCCTTTCAGGCAGTTGCAGAGAGCCTTAAGATCCCCCCTGGACTAAACACCTCCAGCTTCCTCAGCTGCTCCTTTCACACTTGTGCTCCAGACCCTTCATCAGCTCCATTACACTTCCCTGCACACACTTCAGCCCTTCTTGTGGTGAGGGGCCCAGAAATGGACACAGGATTTGAGGTGTGGCCTCACTAGTGCCACCGAGTACAGGGGGACAGTCACTGCCCTGGTCCTGCTGGCCACGCTATTGCTGATACAGGCCAGGTGCCATTGGCCTTCTTGGCCACCTGGGCACTCCTGGCTCATGTTCAGCTGCTGTTGATCAGCACCCCCAGATCCTTTTGCTCTTGGTCACTTTCCAGCCACTCTTCCCCAGCCTGTAGCGCTGCAGGGGTTGTTGTGAGCCAAGGGCAGGACCAGCACTTGGCCTTGTTGAACCTCACACCATTGGCCTCAGCATCAATCCAGCCTGTCCAGATCCTTCTGCAGTTCCTGCCTTCCAGCAGATCAACACTCCCAGTCAATTTGGTGTCATCTGTGAACTGACTGAGGGTGCACTTGATCCCCTCATCCAGATCACTGATAAAGACATTAAACAAGACTGGCCCCAGTATTGAGCCCTGGGGAGCACCATCAGTGATTGGCCTCCAGCTGGATGTAACTCCACTCAGCACCCCTCTCTGGGCTTGACCATCCAAACAGTTCTTAACCCAGTGCACCTATCCCAGCCATGAGCAGCCAGTTTCCTCAGGAGAAAGCTGTGGGAAATGGCATCAAATGTTTTACTAAAGTCTAGGCAGACAACATCCACAGCCTTTCCCTCATCCCCTTGAGTGGGTCACCCTGTCAAAGAAGGAGATCAGGTTGGTCAAGTGGGATCTGCCTTTCAGGCAGATCAGCTGAAGATACCAAACCTGATGTTTGTAGAAGTCTGCATTATGTTTATCTGTTACAGAAGAGCTTTTTTATTTTGTGTAAAGGGTCTTCTGAGTGTTAAAAGAAATAAAAATGTTTCAGTGCTCAAATCTGTACTCCAAATTTCACTGTATACAGAGTAGCGTATTTCTTTAAAAGGTGTAGTAATTTCAGTTTTATGAGAAGATTTTTTTTCTCTGAATCATTCCAAATTAGAATATTGAAATACATTTATATTTAAGTCTAGATTTAAGTAATTTAATGGACCTTCTCTTCTTACAGGATTGTTAAGACACGTATTAAAAATGGAACTCCTTGTTTTGAAGTTGAATGGCAAAAACCAGGTGGGTCTGGTTTCTGTGTACTTTATGGAGCAAAACAGTTCATAGAAAAAGATAAAATCAAGCTTTAAAGAGGACAAGAGTTTGGCAGCACTCTGAGGCAATGAAATGTACAGATTGGTGAGATTGGAAACTGTTATCCGGAAGCAGCAGAAAATGTGCATCGAATTTCGCATATCCTGAAAGTAAAAGCAATGCTTTAAAGAGAAAAAAAATTATCTAGAAAGCAATGGACTCAGTCTACAGCTACTTTTTCTGGTACATGTTAATAAGATCTGAACTGTGTATTTCATACCTTATTTCACTATGTACCTGAAGCTGTCACTATTTACTAGCTAGAAAATTTTCTGTGCTGCCAGACTCCTCCCTGTAGTGTGTCCATTTGTACCAGGAGACTGGCAGGAAGAAAAAGACTTCACTAGTAGGTAAATCTCAGTTATCATACTATGTTTTGTACTCAAATCTGTGGAGTTTGGTTTTTCATTCACTGCTTTGATGTGTGTATATTCTTATCAAAAGTACATTCATTATTTTTTCAGAGCATTATGTTGATCCAGAAGATGAGCCTGTGGAGTTGTTTGTAGTCACAGTAGAAGAAGAGTGTTTGTTTCAGGCTGCTTATCCTGATGTTGTTGCCCTCTATCAAGGGGAAAAGTCAGAAGTTCTTCAGAAGAAACAGAAAAGTAAGTCCAGAAGCTTATTTCTTATGAATTCATGGGTCTTGCCAGAATGCAAAAAAAGCAAAAAACATTTCTTCCACTCTTGAACAATATCGTGCCAAAACAAGATGAGGTCATGTTACCTTGCAGGGACTGCGCTTTAATCTTACTATTCTGTACTTTAGCACTAAGAAACCTGAACTGTGATTTATGTGCTATTTGAAGTGCACTTTTTATCATTTTTTTTCAGAAAGGAAAGACAGACCAGAAGGAAAGGAATTACCAAGTGCTTGTGATGAAGTTAGCAATCTTCTGTCTCAAATTAATTTAAAGCTGACAAACAGAATTCTTCCTGTGCAACACTCCATGTCAGACATAAAAGCTTCCCCAGAAGATCAGACCCAGCAGAGAACTACTGGATCAAAAGGTGCAGCATTAGCTGCAGCTTCCTGCCTAACAACAGTTCACATGCCAGCATCAGCAGCTGCTCTTGCTGACTCATCTGTGCCCTCACAAAGCACTGAGTATTCAGGGATATCATCGTCTTCCTCTGTACCAGCTGGTCTGCAACTGAGCAGTACTGATGGGAAAGGAACCTCCTTCAGCACTTCACCAGCCCATGGAGGTGATGACCATGATCCAGCAGCTGCCTTAACCACATGCATAAAACACTCACATCCACTAGGTCATGAAACAGTAAGAAATAGCTCAGAATATTCTGATGTTACACCGTCTGATACACATTCAGGTAGTGAAGATGATATGTTTTCAAATGATGCTATGGGACAACTTCAGGAGTGGTCTTTAAGAGAACGAATACTGAAGAAGGCTCCCATTCCCTCACAGCCTTTGTCTGAAGATGTAATGCGACTGGAGTCTTTGAAATGTTTTAAACAAACAAAAGAAACATTGTATCCTGATAGGAATTATGTCTCTTCCTCATGTCAGTTAAATAAACCAGACCAGGAAAGTAAAAATGTTCTCTCAGAAAACTCTGCAAGTGAATCCAGCGTGCATATCTATCCAGGTGAGTACAAAAAAGCTGACATCCTGGCTGAAATGGTGCAAAAAGGCCCTTACAGAAGCAGTTCAACATCTCTAGCCTTCAGCTGGCGAACAACAGAGACACTTCATCCTGTGTGTGACATGCTTCCAGCATCTGAAAATCCAGCAGATGCAACAGGCTGTCACATTAAGGAAACTTGTACTGAAACCACTTGGAAAGCTTCTTCTAAAAAGAGTGTCTGTCAGAACAGATGCTCTTCTAGTGAAGACAGTGATGATGGGCACATGGATAAAATCCTGATTTATGAGCAGCAGAAAAAGCAACTGAACCCTGGCCAGTTTAAAAAATGTTTTACAAAGAAAAGGAGTAGTGTTGTTACTAGCAAAAGGACAAACAGTGACTCAGCCCTTACAATTAAGGAGAAGAAGAAAATGACCAATTTAAAGAAAGATGTTAATAGTTTCTCAGTGCAGGTATGTCCACAGCCATCCTCTGTAGAGGAAGTTAATTGTTCCCAAAGTCCAGAGCAACCAATTGAGAGATTGGGTTCTGATCCCACACAGCAAGACAAAAGGGCTGTTCTGTCTTATGCGTGGGCAGACAGTCCCCTTCCCCTGTCTGAAAGACTGAAAGGAAGAATCAAAATCAATTAGGCTCTCCATAAAATAGATTATGATAACAATTAATTATCAGTTAACTATCGGTTAGCTGTCAGTTCTTGAAGAGTTCTTTCCTAAAGTTTCTGCAGTGTGCTCTATCAATTTTATGTGTACACAGTTTTGATGAATAGGAAGTGCTGTCACTGGAGCTGAAGTTTGAAACTAAAATGTTAAGAAAAGTACCAAACAGTTGATTGTAGGCAAGTACCAGTAATTCTGGCCGTGTTTACATTCTGAACTTCATACATAAGCATCAGGATACAATTTGCAAGGATGAGGGAGATTTATTTAAGAAACAAGGGGTTTTTTCCCAACCAATTGTGAGGATTTTGTGTACAGCTATTAGTCTTGCTTATAAACACACTTACTAGAATAGTGCCTGCAGTGCTGTTGGGTACTCTAAATAAGACAAAGTGATGCAGCATTTTTAAACTGAAATTCTCCATTCTGCTCCACTAACTTAATTGTTGCAAGTTTTGAAATGGGTTTTGAAATCCCGTGTTTCTGGTTGTGTTGACAATCTCTGAAGGACCAAATAGAGATGCACAGCAGATGTGCCTTGCAGGGTAGCTAAATTTACATCTGCCATGCCCCATAATAAGCTGTTCTTTGGGGGTGTGCCTCTTCCGAAGGGTGGAATAAGCCATGTAAAGATACTCTAGTTTTGTATCTGTCATATCTAATATTTACGGAAATTTGATGCCTGTTTTAATAAATCAGTTATAGTTTAGGGCATTTTTTCTTAAAGAAGGTTGAAATCCCATCTAACATTCACTTCAATTCATAATAGAGTGAAAGTTAAGTTACAGAAAAATCTAATTATCATATTGCAAATTCTTTGAATAATATCATGTAAATGTTTGGGGTTTTTTTTAAAAGGGGAGACTTGAGTACAACTGTAGTTTTGAAGGTGCTCTTCCTACCTCTTTATTATAGAAGCAATCTCTGTTCATACCCCAAAAAGAGTTGTCTTCAACAGTTGCCTGTTGAAGGAATGCCTCCTTATCTATAAGTGTTTGTAACTCTTTATGTGCACCAGCCAGAGGGAAGATGACTCTTGCCAAGATATATTGTTAACAAGAGAAATTTAGAACATCTGTGCCTTAGTGAAAATGTTAATTCTTTATAATGGCGAAAGACCAAGTTTGGAAGCTGAATTCCAGATGTGTTTAAGGAAGACATAGGTAGCTTATAGATAATGCAGTCTATAATTAGCCAAAATGGGAGTTTAGTTTACTCTGTGGGTAGATGGAAAATTTTATTTATATTTGATTTTCCAAATGAGAAATGTATTCTAGAAATAAGAAAAAAGATCAAAAATATTGGAAACTTGTTTTCAGTTTTGAAGATGGTCTTTCTCTTGTGGAGACTCTTAAGCTCCCAGCTGGAAGAATAGTATTGTGAAGGAGAGTAAGAGTCACCTGGGAACTGTAAATTGAGAGATTCACAGCATGACAGAATGGTTTGGGTTGGAAGGGACCTTAAAATCATCTAGTTCCAACCCCCATGCCATGGGCAGGAAACCATTCCTTATTCAGTGGACAGTAATGGAGAGATCTCAGTGGGTTTTTTTTTTGTGGAAAAACACTGTTCTCAGTTATGTATGGTTTGGTTTTTTTTTTCTTGCTGATGATTTTGAATACTGAGAGTTGAAATCAAGAGTTTAAATTTTCATTAATAAAAATGCCAACATCACGTAAACAAACTCGATTTTGTTCCCTCCCGGGGTATGGGAATGTGCTCTTTTGTTGGGGGAATCAGTCAATTTCACCCACAATGTGTGGATTTCTGTGATTTAGAGCTTTCTTTAGAACTGGGGAGCCAGAGTGGTTTTTGGAGGTAATTTTCTTTGCTTTCCAAATCCGCTTGGGATGACTGCTTTAATGGATGAGGAGATGAAAATACTGTGTCTGAATTATGACAAGTTCATATTTTGTGGATGATGAAAGTCAGAAATGAGATATAAGATATTAAGAGCTGCAGAGGAAAAAATGTTATGTTGCTGATTTTTCCTACTAATTAATCTGGTTTCACAAGTACAGTTCAAGCATGAAAAGCAGAACACTTTCAATTTTTTTCATATGTAATGCATCCAAATTTTGTGCCAGTTTCCTGCCACTACTTGAGAAGCAGCAACAGATGTGAAAAAACAACTGTGTAGGGTGCTCCTTCTATTTAGACTATAGCTGCTCATTGCAGCAAATAAAAACATTTATCATTGGGGGTGACTATTGCTTGAATTAAACTTGTGATTCATTACAGAAGGGTAATTAAAGTTCTTAAAGTGTTTTGGTTTCTCATCTTTATGTAATTTACTCAGTCTAAGGATTAGGGATGATTTTTCTTCGGAGTTTTTACTCTGCTGACTGCTTTGCAATGTCTCACACTTGTGAGAATGCTGTTTAAATAAATTGAGGGGGTGTAAGGTAACTTTCTTTGGCAGAGAATATTTCTACAGGATTATGTTAAACTGCCTGTAAGAATAAATCAATTGATGCATCAGCCTCATGAGCCTGAATAGATTTTTCATTTATCATCTTTCCTGATCTGTCTGAATAGGCTTTACCAGGGTGCTTCATACAAAGTAATAAAAATGTACCTACTGTGGAGGTGGGGCAGGTAAGGGGCTCATTGTTCTTGAAGTAGTTTTCTGAAAGGTTTTCTGCACAACTACTGTCCCAGCCCGAGCACTTCACCCGATCTGTCACTCCACACACTGGCATCCCTCTAGCTTGAATGATGCTCACAGAGATACAGGGCAGAGCCATAGGTTCTGTCTTAGCGGTATAAATATCATTATTTCCACTTAAAAGCAGTATTAAACATTAAATGCAGCTTGTTTGTTTAGCATAGCTTGACGAAGAGAAACATTTACTTGGCCTCCTTTAGGATTGTAACTCACTATTTCAGGTCCACAATCAACAAGAAAGGAAAATAAATGTTGTTTACATGGAATACATACATGGAGAGCTAGAAAAAAAAATTAAAATACCATCTCTCAATGTCTCTGTATCCCACTGATATTTTCCCATTGGTAGAGAGTACTGAAATACTTACCCACATGTGAACCTGCTTAACAAACACAAAAATTTGATGAACACAATAAATCTTTTGCTAGTTAACCAAGAAATTTCCTAATTTGAGAAGGGGATTATTTAACTTTAATCTGCACAGCCTTGGCTCTGTGCTCTTATGTCAAGGAAGATGCTTGGAAATGGAGGGGCGAAAGAGACTAATGGCAGCTGTTACTTGAGACAAGATAGTCTTTTCATGTCTAAAAAGGTGTCAGACCCTGCCATACTATAACAGCAGATAAAAGGAAACTGCAGTTGGAATATTACTGGGAGTTGTTGTAAACCCAAGTGCTACTGACGAAACCGTAAACTCGGTGCTAGATTTAGCGCTTTTTCCTTCAGGAAACAAAACACTTTAACTGTTTCAAGAAAACAAAATTACAATGGGTGACAGAACCACTCTGCACAGTTCTGCTCGTGTATCCTGCACTGTAGCTACTATCAGTACTGATTTTAAGATTAATCACATATGAAACTTTAAAAGTTCTTTAAGCCCAAGCCTTGTCTCCGCCCCTGCCCCAATTTCCCTTGACCAAGTTGTAGAGGTTTTGTCACTTCAGAGACTCAGCACAACTGGAGAAAGGGACATGCCTTTGAAAATCTTGCTCATTAAAAACAGCTACCTCTACTAAAATTCCTGATGGATATTTAATATTCATTAGCTGCCTGGTTAAAAATCAATTAAGGAAAAGAAGTTAATCAGGAATATTTTTAATGCCAACATAGTGTAGAAGTAGCTCTACATTAGTATTTGTTATTTTAATATCTTATTTTAAAATGCAATTTTCTCTGCTAGAGCACCTCTGCAGCCAAGCTTGAAGCCCAGTTAGTTATCTCACCAAATATTTTTAACAAAGGTTGCATCTGTGGTAAGTTTTGGGTATTCTTTGGCACACAGTAGAAGGAACTGTGAGTGTTGTCTGTTTTGGATAATTTCATGGGCAAACTAGATGAGCCCTTACATGCCGTCTTCTTCCCCCATCTCAATGTCCCAGTGTTGCCCTGGCAGTGACTCCGCATAATAACAGACAGACAAGATAAGCCCAACCCTAGAAACAGTCCAAGTTATATCTGCTGCAAGACCATGAAATTTGTGGCCCCATTTGAGGTTGAGTTCAGGCTGTCTGCCAGTCCAACAGGAATGCCAGGTCCCAGAGCAGCTTTAGCCTTTAAGCCTCTCTGTTTCTCAGCCCACTGCAATGTGTTGTAAACATTTTCTTTGAACCTTCTGCACTGGAGAGTTAAATTTGCTGCTTGATCTACATCTGGGTGGGAAAGAGCCCTGAACTTGGTCTCAAATCCCCAAAACCTGGGGTTTAATGGAACAAAGGGCTTCAAGAGTGACAGCCACATGCGTACCTACTGTACAGGGGCTGTATAGGACTTTATCTCCAGACTAATGTATTGCTAGTTTTTCTAATTATTGAATGGCTTCTTTACCAAATCAGACCTGCCAGTTAGAAATGTGGAATATAGTCTGATTTCTGCTAATAGTGCCATGCCTTCCTGATGGAAAGAAATCAGCAGTGGCTCTGCTGACAGTCCGCTGGGCAGCCAGCTCACATGTGCTTCCCTGAGCTCTGATGTGGGCTGTCTTTGGCTGTCAGTCACACCAAAAAGTACGGAGGATACAGGAGGGGTACATGAGTATGTAAAAGCTTTGCCTTCTCAAAAAACTGAGAAAGGTGATGCTGATATTACAGAGAAGTTTAGGAAATACAGCAGAAGAGCAGGAAATACTACAGTGGGGTGGCATTGGGCATATATGAATCCTGAATTCCCAAGCACTTGTGTTGCCAGATTTGGTACAACTCCCTGAGAAAGCCCAAAGCATGCAGATCAGCAGCTCTGCCTTTGTACAAACCCAGCCAAACTGTTGTCCTCCCTGTGTATGGCTCCTACAACAATTTTTAGTGAGGCATGCACAGCCCCACATCTACTCCTGCTTTTCTATTTCCTTTTAACCTGAAAAATACGAGCTTTTGCGGCATGGTTTCAGGTAGTGACTTGTGTTCTCTGTGTTCATTATTTATCATGAGATGTGTGGGATTTGTAGGTGTCCTTCCTATCGAGACCAAGGGAAGGTGATGTGTTTGTGCTCACACATCTCCAAGCAGAAATACACCTTTGTTCTGGTGGCTACTGAAATGCCATCATCCAAGAGGATGCCACTTTCTTTTCATTTCTAAAAATCACTAATCTTGTTGCAGATTGCTTAGAATTTGCAAGAAAGATATTTGGGAAAAGTTGTAGCCTCATGATTTTTGTTTGTGATTTCTAAAGAAATACTGTTTTCAGTTGATGACATATTGTATTACAGTATTACAGTCAGTTGCTACCTGTTATGGTTTTTGGTAAGGTAATGGTAAAAACTCATAGAATATGTTATTCTGCTGTTCTGTTTTAAGAATATTCTTTTTAGCAGTACCAGAATGTCTTGGGGTGACTTTATGATGTATATCCCCTATCGGTACCCTATGCCCACCAACACTACAATAATCACATAGATAAGAGGTTCTGAGAAATAATAATGAAAGCAAGGAGGATGAACATTTCTATGCCATTTCTATGCCATTTTCTATTTAGGGTTGGTGGTGGGCTTTTTCAGCTTCGAAGGCCAAGTTTCTATTTACCAAACAAACCTTTATCCAGAACCTTCTATTGCAGCACCTTCCACATTGCAATCTCTGGTGTTAGTGGTTTGGAAAGTGGACTGAAAACTATCTTGTAATAATCTATTGATTTCTGTATAACAACCTAGCATATTTAATAAAAAATTTTTAAAAGGCCACTAATTCTTTGCTTGCTCTGTTATCTACAGCTCACCACTGAGGTCTTACAGAGAGAATGTTCCTCTCCCCACAATGGTGAACTGAAGAATATAACTGTAAAATGGGCATGTGGCTCTAGCATTGAAAATGTTTGAATTTTTACAGAGAACTGAACAAATCCATCAAGAATATTATATTTCTTCAAATAATAGTGGTGTGTATCTTGCAAAAACTTCTTTGTGATAATATATTTACCTTGTAAGATACCAGCAGTTTAAGTATGGGATTTTTTTTCTTTTCTATTACAAAACCAAACAGTTTGTGGTGGGAAGCCATAAGTTACAGATTCAGAAAAAAATGCTATCAGCAATCATTAGTGTCTTAAAATGGCCAGGCCACTCTCACCACAGAAGCCAAAGACTTGGAGCTGCGTTGACATATCAGTGAACAGGGAGATTTCAAAGCTGTAGGGTCCTCATCTATTGTGAGAAAGAAACAAGCCTGACACTGCAGAAAATTCCTGGGAAGCACAGAAGAAAGTAGATTACACACTATCTATGAACAGGAAAGGCATCCCGTTTCTTCGAAGCCTGCAAACCTTGAAGAAACTAACAAACTGTCAGGCGGATTTATTACGGGCGTGCAACCGGGTTGGGTGCGAAGGACTGAACAGAGATTCTCGCACTAAGTGTCTAAGTCCTGTCTTAACTCTGCAATAAAGAGATTCATTTTGCTCTCAGCTTGTGAGTCTCGCATTCATATGCCACAATCCATGTGGGTGTCCATATGACTTTGTGTAGCCCTTTTGTATGGAAATCTTACAACCTTGTTGCTCACCCCTGGGGAAAAGACCTGAGTTTGTATCTTGTGATTAATTGGTGATACAACTCGGAATATAACCCATGTAAGTGACTGTGGCACGATGAATGTATCAGAGGGGGAATACATTAAAAATCTGACCAACAGAAGAGCCAGTGAGGTACAAAGAGTCCATGGTGGAGATAGAAGTTACCGTCACAGATGTTCTGGGAATTCTCACCAGACCCACACAAGGACGCCTTCTGAAAACACTTACAGGGCTCAGGGTCCCCAGCCAGCTCCTCTCAGACACTGCCCTGTCCAACCCAACCAAGAGCTTTCTGAAAGCAGCCTATTGTCTTTCAAGTTCCAAATAAAGTTCACTTAACAAAACCTCTCCACAGATGATCATTTAACAAAATGCAGTGCTAGGATTTCCCCTTATAAATAAAGTACAGTGTGATTGCGGGGGTTTATAACTCTTGCTCTTCTAGTCAATTAGATTGTTCAAATATTCTATTACATCACTGAAACTATCCATAAAAAAAACCCCAAGACATAGTATCTCTTAGGAAAGTAATTATGTTTGCAGAATGACAGCCAAAAGTAAAGATGGGTACTGCATCTATCTGGAGAACACACAGTTTAAGAAATGCACATTAAAAAATTCCCCTAAATGTGATTCAAGCTGAGAAGCCAGTTGATAATTGTTATTATATCAATCACAGTAGCTCATAGTTTGGCAATGAAAAGGAGTGGCTTATTGTAAGTGCTCTTTTATTAATCTATTATCACAGATCTCACTTCAACTTTGATAGCAACATTATGTGATCACATATTTTATTTATGGATCATTTGAAGAATCTGTTATGCAGATATTCAGATTAGTGGGCTATCAAACCATTAGCCAAATAAATCTAAAGGTAATAAAACTCACAGGAAGATAGATGTCTTTCTTTTTCTTGTTCTTTCAGCTAATTCAGGCTAATTTAAGCCTTTCACAGAATGGTGATAATGAAGGATTTGTTCTCAGCAGCGTTATGGAAGGTGATTTGCATTTGAAAGTTTGACACATTTATAGGCCTTTGATCTTTCCCCTCAGTGCTTGTGCCCCTGGCCAGACACCTACATGCACGTTTTACCAGGTGGAAGATCTAGGAGCAAAAGCAGCTCTAAGAGTCACCCTGAAGATGCACACTAGAAAAAAATAATTAAACTATTTGTGTCCAGAAAATATTTTAATGCTGAATTTGAGTGGCCTGTATATAACACTAGAAATAAATACATTGAGACTTCTTTTATTAGAGTTTATTTTAAATTAGAGAAAGTCCTCATGGAAAATTTTAAAGAATACAGTCTGAAGGCCCACTAGCTATAAAGACTGGCTTCTTCTGTAGGTTTGAATTTATTATTGAAAGGAACATCTTGCTGCAGGACACTTGAAGAATTCGAGAAAAGACTGTGGCAGCCATGGATCCACTTATTAAATATTATTTATATTTTTGTTTTCCTGAAAAAACCCAAAAAATTAACTCTCTCGTCAAGAGAGCTATCTTTGGGCTGAAAGAGGAAGCCTTGAAAAAAAAAAAAAACCCAGAGTGTTACTGGCACCATGAGCATGTACAAGCATAATCAAACACACAACCCCAAGATACATAAAAGATGTTCTTAATATTTACTATCTGACCTGAAAATAAATAGGGAGTCTGAGGATTCAATAGGAATATAGCTGAGTATTTGAAACAGGACTATTGTATCACTCATGATTCTTTAAAATTCCACGTAACTAGCTGATTCTTCTGCTGGATCATAATGATGAATTCCAGGTGTGCGAGCCAGTGCCTCATTTCAATCTCATCTCAGATTTGATTCCTCAAGTAGTCTGAGTTCACTAATTAAAAATTCGCTGGATGAAATTCCTTCCTGTGCCATTAGCAAATGATATTTCCACAGATTGAGGTTTTCCTCTGAAAGAATGTAAGGCTTGGTAGGTTCCTTGGAGGGGCACAGCCAGTCTGATCTCAGGAAAACTCCAAGGATGGAGGTGTCTGGCCAAATAGCCTCAGGCTCTGGGTTTTATTTGGGAGGATGCGGCTCACCACCCCAGAATACTCGGCCTTTTTAAAGCTGTGTAATGAGTATTGATTAGCCATTGTCTGGAGTACACTGGAAGTAGCAGGGGCTATGTAAATGTTAGCTTACTTTGGATGCACATCAGTAGGGAAACTCCAATAGCCCTTCTGAGTCCCTGGGGATTTTTTTTCACCCTCTCCTTTAAAAGATGCTCCTTCAATGTAAGAGTTAACTTCACGTTGAATGTACTTGAAAATTCAGTTCCCGGTACATTTTGTTCTTCAAAAGAGAACGCCATCCATCTGTGTTACTTTGCTTTCAACTCATCACGGAATGTCAGATACCAGATAAGAGCCGAGAGACTGATGAATACGCGTCCCAGCCTGACAGGGCAGGTCAATGTCAGGGAAATCAACGTTTTCCTCTTTTTTTCTTTTTTTTCCATTTTTTTTTTTCTTCTTTGTTTTTATTTTTGCTACAACCCATTTGCCACTATTTACTATAGAGAATCACTTCTCTGGAAGCTCAACTGGCTTAAAGCAGTATCAACTGGAGAATTTAGATTTAATTGCCTGCTATTTCCATCTCCATTTTATACAGTCTTTTAAGCTGACCGCTGTGGTGGGCACTATAGAGATCTCTGCAGAGAGGTAATCCCTCCCTGACACAGCCTGGATCCAAGGAAGGGAGAGATCTGGGGAAGCAAGAGCAGAAGACGGGGTCTCTTTGTGATCATGCAGGTCAGCGGCAGGTCTAGAACAGGACACTGGTTTTTTTATTTCCCGTCCTGATTGTGACCTGATTGTGCTGCCTCTACAGACAGTGCTTTACTGTTTTCCCTGGATTGCAGCAAAGTGGGGCTGCAGCCAGGACCAGCTGCCTCCTGGATTTGCATACCTGCTGTTGTGAGATCCACCTGCTTATTCATGCATGCAGCGCTTTTACACATCCCAATTACCACTAACTAAGCAGGAACTCAGGCAGGGTGCAAAACAGATGTCTGTGTCTCCTCAGAGTGATGGGGACAGCAGCACATAGCTAAATGGGCTCTCAGAATGAAGGCATGCTAAGGGTTTGATTGGTAATCCTTTTTTCCCTCTAGTTCTACATTTTACCTTCTCTTTGTTTGACCTGATAGGTACATAAGTTTGACTTAATGGCCCATAATAAGTATTCCTGGTAGGAGTTTAGGTTTTTTACTCTCTTTTGTATTTAAAAATAGAAAAAAAAAATAGTATGATAGTTTTCTGAACAGCAGTGAAATAAAGTAAATTATTTTTTTCAACTTTACAACCTTAACTGAGTCCCTATCTGTAAGTATATACTATAACAATATAACTATTTGATCAGCTGGGCTTAGAACTGCCTGAAAAGCCTGTTTCTAGTGGGTAATTGTTTCCTTCTTCTAATGTTAACTATATCCATGCAACTGAGTAGATAAAGAGAGATGTATGATTTATATGAGCAGGGGATGTTAAGAAAAGGCATCATTTTCTACTGTCAATACCAAGAAGCATCAAAAAGAGTGAGACTCAGAAAATCAAGGAGATGAAGCCTTAAAGAAAGAGAGAGAGAGAAATTAAATGATAAAGAAAAGAGGAAAATGAATAATATTTAGTGATAGATGGGACAAGCTAGGGGTAGAAAAATTGAGAAGAGGCGGAAAATAAAAGTTGATCATGAGGTAAAGAGAAGGAGCAGGGTCTTCAGTAGTAGAGAACACAGACCTCTGCACTATGGCCTTGTAACCCAAACACAACTGTCCAAAAATCTAATCAGGCAGGAAAAATATCTGTCTTCTATCACCAGCAGGAAACCTATAATGCATCACTGAAAGGTCAAAGGATTTTAAGACTCAGAAATTGTGTTTGCTGCCTCTTTCTTCCAGTGTGAACTCCTGCAAAGAGCTTGGTTGCGCTTCTTTTCACCTCCCATCAGGTAGTTGCAGGCAGTGATAAGGCCTGCCCTGAGCCCCCTGGGCAGACCCAGCTCCCTTGCCCTCTGCCCACACACCACATTCACTGGTTCCCTGGCCAGCTTGGTGACCCTTCTCTGGACTTGCTCCAGTGTTTCAACCCACCAGACTTCCCAGGTCTTCTGAGAAGCTGCCTCCTGGCTTATCTCCCTGGGCCTGTGCTGCTGCATGGGGTTATCCCCACAGCACAGGGATTTGCCTTTGCTTCCTTTGCACATCCCATGGCTGCTCCCAGATAATTTTCTCCAGTCCCTCTGATGAAAGCTCTGCTCTCCAAGACATTAACCACTACCCACATTTCAATACCATTTGGAAACCTCTGCATATGCAGCATTACCTATTAAAAATGTGAACAATTTTACTCAAATATATTCATGGGACTGTTTTAAGACTGAGTGTAATTCAGTAGGCAAAAT
Organism: Struthidea cinerea; assembly: GCA_013397865.1. Lineage (NCBI taxonomy): Eukaryota > Metazoa > Chordata > Aves > Passeriformes > Corcoracidae > Struthidea > Struthidea cinerea. Next base: position 1,904,208 of record VZTI01005431.1, on the reverse strand, counting down.
TCATGGAAGCATTCTGAGCAAATGCAAAAAAAAATTCCCAGATTAACACCCCATTCACATTCTGCCTGAAGGACAAACTTGGGTTTTTTGGTCAGATTGAATGTGATTAAAATTGAGATTTAGCAACTTGCCAAGAAATTTATGATTGCTGTTTGAAGTCAATGGCTAACCACATGCCCTGAAAGGTGCTCCAACAGACACACAGCATTTTATTTCAGAATGTGAAATATGTAAGTGCTAAATAAAATTTGTAATCTAACACTTGTTTGTTGTCTCTTATCCAGACAATTGATCCATTTCATAATCATTAAACTGAACTGCTGGCTGTGCCCAGAGCATAACTTCATTTAGCATGGAGATGAAACGTGGTTTCTGTCAGCAGCACACAGCAATTCAGCACATCAGTGCTAGGATGTGGGGGAGGAAGAAATGAGCAGCTACTGATGAGGAGGTTCAGTGGACAAAAAGGAACAGCCTGAGCTGAAGTATAATCACAGCAACTGAAAAATAGCTCCCTTCACAAACAGCCAGCTTCAGCTCTGCAACTCAACTACAAATAGTCACAACTGAGCTTTTAATGCAATTTTCCTGGCTATTGGAATTTCTTGCAAGATTTACCCAGTTTTGGAAAATTCATCATGTTTCAAAATGAATGCATGAAAGCCCATTTTAATACCTGGAAAGCAAGAGTACAAACCCTTAGGTGCTGTTGCAGTTTTTTAATAAGGCCTGTGAAACCACTGTTACACATGGTTCATCTAACTGTCCATGGGACAGTAGAAGAAACACTTGGGGATAAGATATATTGTACTTCACAATTTATTAAATTTGAATGTCTGCTTTTGGGTAGGAAAGGAGGCATTGCTGATCTTGAAATATTTGCAACAGGTAACCCTCCACATCTCCCATGAAAAACTGAGATATATCCACTCCATTACAGCAGACAACAGTTTTTAAAACTAAAAGTGAAAGCTGATATAATTAAGCTGCACTAAGTGATGATAGAGTTCTCCTGCAGAAACAGGTTCTATTATTTTGATAATATCTGTTACTTCTCATTTCTGAGCAAAATGAATCTTATTAGGCTCTCCTTCCCCTGCAGCTTTGCCCTTTCCTTCTGGCTGAAGTAGCCAGTGGACATTAAAGACCAACCACATAGTCAAACCTCCTTTCAACTTCTGTTAACAGGGGTATTAAAAAGACATTCCTAAATATCAACTGAAAACCACTAGGTAATAAACTCTCTACTTAAAAGGTGGGTAGGTGTAAATTCCACATGCAGGGCTTTTCATCTGGGAAGCCAGTTGCTTGGAGATCAGATGTTTTAAATGAATTGCAGAGCTGATGTCACTTGTCAGTCGATGGAGGCTGACACTATTTGGAGGATCAAATACTTACATTTGAGGATGTAAAGCAAATAGATAAGTCCTGATCCCACCAGGCTAACACCAGAGAGATGCTTGTTCACTATGCAAAGCTCTGAAGAAATCAGTGATACTCACTTGACTGTTTCTTCTTCATGAGCAGGGTCCAGTCTGCACATTTTGGAGTTGAGAACATTAAAGGTTTTAAATGTTTATGGCAGGAATTTTTAACAGCACTAGAACTAGCCTAATTCTGGTCTTACTACAAATCAATAACAATATTATCTCTTGTGCTAGCACAGGTTTGCTTGGCTGAAGATGGTCTAATTGTCTAATAACAATTAGACATCCAATTTGCACTTTATTTTCAATGATTATAGTAAGGGTTTTGGGCTCCCTCTCTTAGGGCTGGACTAAGAATTGGTCCTTGTTCTCTTACTGCCTTCTTTCTGTCTGGGAATTGTAAGTGGCTGTGCATCTGCATTCTTTGGCATATTGACCTCAAAACCCCCCAAATATATGGATTTGTTGACCAGCTTGCTTATTTAGAAGTCTTATTTGTTTCAGTTGAGGTTACACCCAGATTAAATGTTCTTCCACAAGTAGGAAGGAAGCTTCAAAGTCTAAAAATTCTAAAAAAAAAAAATTCTTCTATCCAAATTGAGGCAAAACCTTAAAAAGGAGAGAAGCATTGTCTGGTGGTTGTGACTCTGGATAACAAATGGGGTGGATCCTTTCCTTCCTTTATTGCTGGCTCGGGTGTAAACAGAGGTGTTCAACATTGTTTTTCAGAAGTGTCGAACACCTGCTGCGTCTGCTGAAGTTAGTGAGACCTGCAGCTGCTCTCCCCACATTTTATATGTGGCGATTGGCTCCTCGTCCAGGATGGCCACAGCCACCTCCACAGCGAGCGGGAGGCTTTGCAGCCAATACTTGGGAAAACTCTTGTGAAATAGGAGGTGAAGGGACTTTAAAAGGTTTGAGATGTATTTTTTTTTTTTTTTCACATGACAAGCTGCAAGATGAGACTGTATCATCTAAGTGCTCTACAAGGATATTAGTATGAGCTGCTTCTTGTAAAAAATAAGCCTAGACTTCTGTCCTAATTATAAAGGAGGCTGACTGTGATGGGATAAGTGTTATTTAAACACATCCAACCATGTTTATTCAGTTTCAGCCTGTGTTCTTCCCAGCTAACATAATTTTTAACTCACTGTTTCTCCTACCAAAATCACACTCTGATGGAAATACATTCTAATACAGAAAAAAAAATTAGATCAGCTGTGAATTACTGTACACAAAAATGCTTTTTTTTAACCACACATAATCGTGGCATATTATCTAGACTTCTTATTTTGAAAACTTAAAAATTTTCTCTGCCATGGGTAGTTTGAGTTTTTTCAAATGGAAATTTTTTTTCTCCTTTTATGCATCCATGTTGCTGTAATGGATTCAAAAATATGAGCAGGAAACATTTTATTTTAAAGGACATGAAGATTGAGATGTTAGCCTTTGTACTGCAGAATAGATTATTGAAATGAAAATCCAAACTACTGGTCAAGAAGAAAATGCTTATCCTTTTTTGTCAGTTCATATTTCATTGGTGTTAGCCTTGTATCTCACTTTCCTTCAATGTTGTGACATCATTAATGGACAAAAAGGAAATTCCTAAAATTTGCAAGAGGCAGAATAAAATAAACATTTTTTTTTTTTATTTTGCTGTGAATTTACTGTCTAGGAAGAGGCCACCTGAAATACTAGACTTTCTTAGCACTTTAATGAGAGCATCCACTTGTCATAGGGTATAGAAAAATAAACCTGGTATCCAGCCTGTAGCCTTGCCTTCCTCTGTATGATACTTTTGAAAGTGTTGTAACACTGAGAACTCTTCTCATTAATTTTTGCCTGTTACAATTGTCTCTACTTTGCAACATAATTTCCTAAGTGAGAATTCTCATACTTGTGGGGCCAAATATCCAAACCTAACTAATCCAAGATCAGCTACATACCATGAGACTCTGCTGATTAACGCAGGCTGTAGATCATGCCAGGATCATGGAGAGGTATTACACTGGTTCCCAATTCAACCAAAACTGAGGCACGCTTCATTTGAGTTCATTTAGGGAACCTGAGGGCTGTGGCTAGAAATGGGTGGTGAGTTTTCCAAACAGAACCTCTGTCTGCATCTCCACCAGCAGAACAAACAGGGCCACAGCCCCTTCTTTGGCTGTGAAGATGTGTTGTGGCAACTCTTGCTTTAATCTGGGGAAACACTTTGCCCACCCCTGTGCCCTCAGTGGCCTCTCCTGGACCACAGTCAGGCAGCGTTTGGGACATAAATAGGTGTGTCCAAGCTAAAACAGTGTCAGGGAGCATGATGGTCATAAAAAGGGTGCACAACAACTGCAAGGCATTAGCCCCATATTATCTATTAATATAGAAATGCTTGTAATTTTTTCTTGCTTGTGTAACAGTTTACAAGAGAATAAGCTTATAAGATCCAGTGATTTTTCATGCAACCAGAGCAGTTGTCTACACACTCTCATATCCTGCCTTGGTTGCTCTAAACATTTACTCATAAGATATAAGAAAATATATAGCTATTGCTATAATTTGCATTCCTCTTCCCTGCCTAATCTCATCTGAATCCCAATATATAAAAGAACACAGAGATGAAATCAGAATGTGTTCATCTGTCATTCACAGCAAAAATCTGTACAAAATCTTGGATATGCACAAAATCTTTTCCTCCCTTGGTGTCTGAGCAACACTTTCTCTGATTTACCCATAAATTAACTGGTGAAGTACATTATTTACAGTCAGCAAACAAGTGACTTGTTGAAGTTTTTGCTTCTAAATTTGACTGCATTAAATTACCATTTGGTTCCAAAATGAAAATTACTGTGCAGAACAGTTTTTATATGTGCTCACTATGTGTATTTTTAATATATTTTTATATTACAATATTTTGTATATTGTATATATACAATATAATATATTTTAATATATTTTTATATTACATAACATGTGTTATGTATATGTAGACATGTATATATACATACATATATTTGGAAGCTTCTTTTCCTTTTCACACTCTGACAAAAGTTCCTCCTCTTCCATCTCCCCCTCCTGATATTTTTCTATTTGTAGTCTTTAAATTGCTGTGTTAACAGGAAAAAAAGAAAAAAGATAGACATGAAATAAGAGCAGGGGTCCTGACAAATGGAAAAGACGCTATAAGCAGAAATATGGGCAGGAAAAAGGAAAAAGAGTGGGACAGAACAAGTTCCCTATTTATGCAAAATTAGACCTTGTGTCTAACTTATAACATTGTAACTGTTGTCCTGGTACTCAATGAACCATTCAGATCACTGAAGTCACAGAAAATACCTGTCCTTCATATTTCTTAATTTTAGTTTTTAACAGACATCTCTGCTACTTAGGACTGATTCAGCTCATTTTCCTTAAAGGAGGACCAAAGAAGAGCTCAGAAGATGATGGGGTAACCATAAAACACAAAGCAATCCTGTCTGTGGGAGTTGTGCCCTGAGTTCTTGTGTGGGGCAGATGTCATGACAGTCATCTCAGCCCAGGCTGAAATGCAAAAATCCTTCACTTTTGGGTACTTTTTTATTCACCTCAGCATAAAATCAGTAAGTGTCCCATAAGCTGCCTCCTAACGTTTTGATACCGAACTCATAAAAACTCGCAAAAGCCTTCCAGTGACTATGCTGAGTATTGGATTGGGTTTTTTCTGTGTGGTTGTAGTGAATATTTCACAGAAAGAAGTGGCATGTTCCAGAAAATCTCAGCATGCTTTGGCTCTGTGCCATTCAGAGGCATTCCCTGCCTTTATTTGGAGTGGATTATGGAGCCCACAGAGATCGTTACACAGAAGGAAACTCTAAAATAAATCCTACTTTGATTTTTCCTCCAGGTTGACTCTTTCTCACCTTCTTTTCATTATATATTACATTTTGCTTCTATTGTGTGCCAACACAAAGTCATGGCTGGCAGCTGAGCTGCTCAACTGCTGCAGAGCTCAGGAGTTTTGGACAGTTTTCCTGGCTCTCCTAATGCTTTGCTGTGTGATTTGGGGAAAGTTCCTCCTTGCCTCCACTTATCCATTTCCCCAGAGTAATAGAGAACATTAATCATCACTGTAAGCTGTACTGAAGTCTAGAGATGAAAAGTGCTTGTTATTAATGATATTAATTTATAAGTTATACATTTTCACTTGAACTGTGTGACATATAACCACTGTTGCATTGAGTCAGGCTGGAAAAGGTTTTTTTTTTGCCAGAAGAACAGATTCCTAGAGGCAGAAAATTTTACAGAAGTAACTACTAGTCTTCTCTAACACATATATAATCTGTATATTACTTTGAATTAAATTTCTATGCAAAACATTTATCTGGACCCAAAGTTTATATGCTGTATATTTGATTTCTTAAACCTTTATTTTTAATTACTTTTTCTTATTTTTTAGTGGGACTTTGACCTTGTTTACAATTACAGATTTCCTTTTTGATTTCCCAGTGATGTTTTAAAGTAGCAAATAAAGCTACAAACTGCAGGGGATGCATTGCAGTTCTTTCCTCCTTTCTCGTGTTGAAAACCAAAATGATCCAGTTGCATTCTCATGAGATGGGAAATCCACAGAGCCGTAACACACACAAATCCAAACAAACCATCCTTGACTTTCACAATTAAGATGCAGATAAGAGACTACCTCAGCAGCAGCGAGCATGGATCACATATTCACTGCTGTAGTGCCATCACCTTCAGTTACCCAAAAATCAGGGCTTGACGGCTTAAATTTAGGGTTTGTCTCAGCAACCAATAAATTCTAGATCTGTAAATTGTTTTGTAAAATGGTTAACTTTCTTTTTCCTCTCTCACCACTTTTCCCCCTCAGTGCAACACTCAATGTAGATGCGCACCCTTAATTGGTTTAGTTGCAAGAAGATAATCTTTTTTTCTCCCTTTCTTGCTGTTGCCTGTTAGCTTAAAGGCTTTTTAGCTGAAGGTTGATAATTATCACTGAGAAGAAACTAGCACATCAGGAGTTCATTTTCTATCTTAGCACTTCTGGCACTCCTTTGAACTCCTCGCACCAAACCCGTGTTCCCACTCTGTCACTTTCCTCCCTCCATCATAAAAAGGTCTCGGCAGCCGGCGGCTCCAGCCTTTGCTGGTGGGCAGAGGGCATTGCTTCTCCCCAGCGCTCCTCCAGCATGGACAAATTGCACGAGACATTGATAAACATGGAAGATGCTTTGGGTTCGGAACGCTCCGCCTGCTTATCATCCTGGGACTGGAAAAGCTCCGCTGGGTCTTTCGAGCTGCACCCCATCTCGCCCCCGCACAGCTTGTCCCCGACGCCCTCCTTCGAGTCCTACTCCTCGTCCCCTTGTCCGGCGGCAGCAGAGACCTCCTACGGCGGCGGCGGCAGCGGCCTGGTGGGGTACGGCCTGGTGGACTTCCCCCCCGCCTACCTGCCCAGCGCCGGGCAGGCCCGGCTGCCCAAGGGCACCAAGGTGCGGATGTCTGCCCAGCGCAGGAGGAAGGCCAGCGAGCGGGAGAAGCTGCGGATGAGGACCTTGGCCGACGCGCTCCACACGCTGCGCAATTACCTGCCCCCCATCTACAGCCAGCGGGGCCAGCCCCTCACCAAAATACAGACCCTGAAGTACACCATCAAGTACATCAGCGAACTGACCGAGCTCCTCAACAGCGTCAAGCGGGTGTAGAGCCCGCCGGGGGCACCCACCCTGGCACGCTCAGGGTCTTTATAAACAAAAAACCACCAAAATTTCTTCCTTGTCGTACAGTGGGGCACAGTGTGAGAGGAGGACAGCGCAAGGGAAGAGGAGGCACCGCTGTGCATGGGACGCAATGCTGGAAGGTGATGTAGGATTGCCTGAAAACCTGAGCTGCAGGTTGCTGAGACAGAAGCCTTGCTATTTGCCTTTTTTTATTTTACATTTTTTTAAAATAAGCTTTTGAGAAATATTAAACCTAGTCTGATGCAAAAGTAAAAAACAAAAAGCCAACTGATCTTCCTAGGATTTACGTATCACTGTTCTGACTGATCTTGTTTTATAAGGACAGTAGTAAACCCATAGGTGTCAAACTGAATTTTAAAAAATGACAACAACTTTGTAAGAATATTAAGTGTATTGATCTGTAGGCACTTTAATAATAGGATAAGGAAGAACATGTATTTAGTTCAAGTATTGTCTATTTATCCATGTTTCCACTGTACCTAAAAATCAAGAAAATAAGTAATAGTGAGAACATCTTTGCATGTAAAGAAATAAATATCAGTGTCATAGTCTGTATCCTGTATTATAAATCTGATTGATAGATAAGTAAAATCTAGTGATGATTGCTAAATATTAAGAATGAAATATAAGCAAACTGACATTTTGTATAGATAAATTGCTGTTAAGTCCTCTCTTAATATATACAGAAGTATATAGTTTTTCTGTATTTAATGTGTAAAAAACCCCTTCGTCAATGCCGATAAATGATGGAAGACATTTGTACATCAAATTTCTTGAGCAAATAAGATTAGGTTGAGATATCCTACTCTCTCTGCCATGAAATAAATTGATTCAGGTTTCACAAAGATGCAAAGTTTTATTCTCAAGGTGTACTGAAATCTAGGAGGGCTCTGGTAACCATGTCATTTTATTAAAAGCTGTCAAAACAGCTGTTTCCTACAGCCAGTCACAGTCCTGTAACACAGGCACACAAAACATTTCCAAAACAAAAAAAACCCCGAAATAACTGAGGATGTAGTTTTGATCTTTAAGTACTTTGACTTTCAACTGATGGGCACCACACCGCCAGAAGTATGCACTGCTTTGTAAATTTCATTGCCTGACTGATTCATAAGACTTGGCCTAAGAAGAAAACCAGAGGGGAGTAAACCTCAGTTGTGGGGAGCTAATTAAGTCATATTAACTTTTTCTGCTGGGGGAGATGTAAGGCATAAAGAGCACAGCAGCTGGAAGGTAACAGATTTGTCTCCCCACAGATCACCAAATCCTGTAGCAGAGCATCGCAAAGCTAAAACTTTATTGCATCCTCTTTTTTTTTTCTTTCCTTCTGTTTGTTGGAAAGAAATACAATCCTCTTTGTACATTTTTTTCTTCCAAGGATCAGCCTAAGGTGATTCAGTGCTCCTCTCGCATGGTATGTGCATATTGGGGCAATCAGAATGAAATCCAGCACTATCCCAAAAAAGCAACTACCCACAAATTTATGCAACTAGCACTGTCAATCAGATGTAACCACATTTAAGCCTATCCTATATGCTTCTGTTTGTACTTAACCATGTTAAATTTGTTACAGGCTTTAGTGTTTCAGCAAGAATGGAAGCAGAATAATTTTTTAAAGACCTATAAAATTGTCAAATTAGAGATATGAGGTGGTAACACTAATGTCAGCAGAGCATTCTGCGCTGTAAGTCTGTGCAGCTGATCCAGATTTGAGTAGATTTGCCACATAGGGAAGGTCAGTCTGGATCTATTTTGCAAAGGATTGAAACTGCACAATACCCACAGGACCTTGCACAGAACCATAACTGAAAGCTTGATCCCGCATTCTTTCTCAAAGACGCAGAAGTCTATTTTTGGGAAGACTTTTAACCTTGTCCTTTAAATGTTCCACACCTGAAACTACAGGTAGGGACTATGCTCTCCAGCTATGGAAGCCCATAGCATCATGGTTAAAGCAGAGGAACAAGGAGTTAAAAGGATCTGCTGCTCATTGTTATTTTATGACCTGTGCTGGTCATCCAGCATTGCTGCCTCAGTTCACCCATCTGCAAACAAAGACTGATGACTGATCTTCTGCTCACAAAGCTGAGTGATGCTGTATGGAGAAAGTGTCCCAGGAGGAGGTACCCTGCACCTTTGAGGAGTGGCTCAGTCAGAATTTCCCACCACCCCCATGAAAGAGGGAGGTGAAGGCCCTGAACTAGCTGGGCTGCAACATGTTAGGTGCCTGGGGAGTTCCTCTGTCTCCTTGCAAGTCCAAGGGGGAGCAACAGCTCTAGGTAATCACCAAGGCAAGGCTGTGAGTCTCATAAGAGCTTTGTACTGCCTTCGTGTCAGTGAACCAGACCTTGGCTGTGCCCACTCCCTGGCCCCAGCATTCCAGGGGCCTCTGCCCCAAGCTCCAGAAAGACAGGGCTGCCTCAGAGCTGACCTTGGGGAAGGAGCTGCACTAAATCACTCCCTGTGCCACAGTGGAGCTAAAGCCCATGTCCACAATGCAGAGAGTTTATTAAAATAGGTTGTACTCATGCATCATTTGTTTGATCCCCTTTCAGGGGATCTCTCCTTTCACCTGTGTGGGGTGTGGGGGCAACTTAGGTGTGGGAATAGGAGGAAGAAGTAGGTTTAGTACCTGCCTGTGACTGAGGTTTCCCAGGATACGTCAGGTTTGTTCCTCCCCTCCCAGAAAGAAATGAATTCTTGCTTTGCCTAACATAAAACATCTCTATAAGCCCCACCTTTTGAAATTCTTCCCCTCAGCATACATATTTCACTGATCCAGAGAAAACAATCTGAACTACTGTATTCACAGTACAAGACAGTACAAGGCCTGCTGCTATTAAATGCTGGATTTCATTATTCTCAATAAAATTGAATACAGTTAAGGTTCCTCTTCTTTTTCCTTCAGGGCCAGGAGTTTAGGATAATCAAGTGACGTGAAAGAGATCAAGTTCCCCGCTTAGGGTTATGAAAAAACTTTCAGGACTGTAAGGTCCATAAACCTGTAGTGAATTCTAACAGCAACACCCCAATAGTCTGCAGAGGAGAGGCAAAAATTTGAACCTCAGTCTGAAAAAGTCACATAAGTCACAGAAGTAGAGAACATATCTCACATACAAGCACCTTCTCTAAACACAATATATTAAAAATACACATGTAAATAAAGCCCTAACAGCTGAAAGGCCATGGCTGAAAAAATAAATTACACTCTAAGGGACAGAGTTGTTTACCATTCTAAAAAGATACAAGAAAGGGAACTGGGGTTAGTCCTACACAGTTAAATTAACTCTTATGACCCCAAGAGCTCACCCTTTTGCAGGTTACCACATCACTGAAATTCCTTCTAAAGAAATTAGTTAATTGAAATGGATTTTACAACTTCAGGAAAAGCCTTGAGATACAGAAGCCTGGCAATCTGGTTGAACTACTACTCCTTCACTCTCGGTTTACTGATGAGGTAATTACCATCAGTTGCTGCACATAAGTACATTTTTTTTCCCTTTTAAACAAATATTTCCAGACTTTAAGACATACAATTTTCACTGAGCCAGAGAGAAACAGCCCAGAAGCAGGCTGAGGGCAAGAGAAATGAGCAAGTGGCACCAAATCAGGTGAGATGACTGGACCCCACCAGCCATTTCCTGAGCTGTTCTTCATGCTCAGAGTTGTGCCCTTGCCTCCTCTCTGGGTGAATTGCTGAGGGGGAACCAGGTGTAACCACAGAGTGCTAAAAGCTTCAGAAGCCAGGGAAAAGAGGGATTTCAGCCCCACATCCACCCTAACTTTTATTATGGAAGGAAAAGGCAGGGCAGAGGAGGCAGTTACATATAATGGATTTTATACCAGTTAACTCCTTTGGTGCCATGAGCCAGGCACTTGGTGCTGCTGGAGGGAGCAGTTGCTGGTACCAACTATTTGAGAATAGACTGGGGTTTTTTTTTCCACCTCAGGGACCCGAGGCTGTTCTGCGGCAGCTGGAAGGATGATACTGCTCTCTTTAGTGGGAGGCACAGCAATGCAAAGGAGGAGGCCTTGCAAGGTAGGGCATTAGCCCAGGATTCAGGAGGCTTGCACAGCCTCACACGGCACTGCAGGCTTTCCACCTGAATCCAGGAGCATGACAGCTTCTCTGCCTACTCTACACAAAGGATGCAGCAGTGTAGTCTGCCAGCAGCAGCAATACCTAGACATAGACCCTGAGGAGGGCAAGGAGGCCATATCCCCTCTTGAGGGTAAGGATAAGTACCTTGGAGAGAATATTCCCCAGTGGTTAAAGGCTCACACGTGGAAGAAACTCCCTAGGCAAGCCCCAGCTCTGTAATCCACAGAGCTCACACCCCCCACCCCCAAAGCAGAGGGGAGCCTGGGGCCGCCGCACACACACAGTGCTTTGAAATTCTATGCTGAGGAGCACCACGTAGGTGCCAAGAGGTTTTATGGTAACACATTTGGGCTGCACATAGGTGTGCTAGGGACAAAGGAAACCTCCTGCAAATGGGCTTCAGCCAGTTCCTTGGGAGAGCTGCTTATCTGGGAGCTGCCATATCCCCTCTGGCTATGGAAGCCAGCAGATATCCTTCCAACTCTGCCTACTGTAGCTAAAAAATACCCCACAAGAACATAAATACACCCCCAGCTTCTAAGGAGCCAGTGTCTGACTGACTTTTTCTCCCCAACTTATCTGCCATGCACCCACAAATCCTCTTATTGCCTTTAACAGGCAGGAAACTGGAAAGAGAATTCACAGATCCCAATAAAGCTGTCTGTTTCTAATGAGTTATAGAAGCTGGGTCCTTCTGAACCCCCTTCCCTGATCAAGCCCCTGATGTTTTGCTTCTTTATACACCAACATCAGCCCAGGCTTGCTCTCTTACAGTACTCAGAGTCATGATAAGGAGAAAGACTCACCTTATTTATGCTTTAAAGCATTCCTTTCCAAGCACATGGCCTTCTAACATTCTAGCTAACACTGTCTTTAGGTGTTTCTGGACTCACAGGCACGAATAAAAGCAGAAATGATATGGAAGTGGCTATCTAAAGACTCAAATAGACTTGTGGCAGAAGACAAGGGTTGAACTTCTTTAAGCTTTCCACAACATTAGAACATTGTCAGAACATGTTTTGCTCTGGATTTAGGTGCATGGCATTTACTGAAGGCATTGACATTTAAAAGAAAAAGCAAAGGAACATGCCAAGGAGAGAAAATTAATTGGGACAAAAAAAATAAATGTCAGTTTTCTTAGTTTTTCAGTATTAACAGTAAGTTGTTGCTGCTTTAAGTCACAAAAACAGTAGAGTTTTAAAATATTAGCTGTCATTGAATATAGACTGTAGGAAAAAAAAAAAGATATTTCTGCCTTTCTATCAGCAACCAGATATAATGAGGTTACTTATTAGCAGTGACTTAACATTTATTTGAAATGTAAATAACTATCTGCAGTACATTTCTGTTATTGTTCCTATTTTCCTATAAAAACAAATCACACCAGACTTCTCTTTTCCCTTACACTTTTGTCATTCACCTGTTGAAATTGCAGAAGACATTAAGCATAAACAAAGAAGATTGATCTGCTTTCAACTTGTGTTAACAGGGATATAAAAATAACATCCCAAATACCAGGGGAAAAGCATGTGGTCATAAAATATCCACTTAAAAGGCAAAGAGGTGTTGATAAAACACTTGAAGATTTTTTTTTTCTTTTTTATATATATATATATAACCAGGAAGGCAGTTCCTGAATTTTAGTATAAACAGACACCTCTGAGGTAGAGACAGTACTACTGTCATGTCTTTAAAAGATTTTACTGATATTCAAATGGATTTTGGGTATCTCAGAGGCTGTTGGAACATCTGACAAGAAACTCTATATAAATCCTTGTCCAACCATGGAGGGAAACGTCCTTGAATTTTCTCACATATCAGAAAGATTAATAGATAAGATGATTCTTTACATATCTCATCCTTCAAAATGGCACCAAACAAAACTTTTAGAAGAGCTGAAGAGTAGAACCACAGTGAACCTGGACATCACCTTACTTTTCTACAACTCTTAAAAGCCCATCAACAGATAAAGCACCTCAAGGTATTGACTAAGCTTATGAAAATAAATGGAGGTGCCTCAGACAAGATTGTAAATACCAAATTTCTAGGCCTGATGATGTCCTTGAGTCTTGGTTTGAAGAAAAAAACTGAGAACCCAGGAAGCCACAACCAAGACAGAGTTAACAGCACTGAAATAGGCTGCTCAACTTCAGGCTTGGTTCTCACAGCAGTCTCTAATTTTAACGCTTTTCCCCCACACAAATGTAAGAAAGAAGGTGGCTCAGGCTGCTCAAGGCAGCCTGTGCTGTGCTGGTAGAGCACTGTCATGGCAGATGAAGATTGCCACTCAGCTGGAGAAAACTCCCCATTTTTGGGGGAGACAGTCAGCACGATGTGAGACAGGGAAGTCACCACACCACCTAAAGTGCCCACGGTTGTGTTCAATGGGCAAAACCCTGGCAGCATATTAGAGGTGTCCCCCTTGATTTCTCAATAGGTTTTGTCTGCAGACTGAGCATTACCCAGTCCTCAGCCCACAGGGTTAATGCAGGGGAAAGCATTGGGCACCAAGTCACTGACTTGTCAAATATGCTGTCAGGTGTTCTGCATTTTCCTGCTATTTCCATGTTGATATTCCTCAATATCACAGCTCCGTGGCTTTAGTCTTCATCTACAACAGGAGTAGCAAAATGAATCCTTCGTCACAATAACATTCTCTACTGGAAAACAGTCTTGATATGTTCCTCATCATGAAGCCCACACAGATTTTTCCAGAAATGACAGTAAAACTACTACAGATATGCTTAGCAGGCAACGGAAGACAAACAAGACTTACAAACATGAGCTGCAATTACAGCACAAACTATTTAGTGGGATCTCTGTACAGGTAACCACAGAGATACACACAGAGATACAATCTTTTCAATTCCAGCTGTCTCACAAAGTGCAAATAGATTCACAAAATATTTTCTTGCTCAAGTTAGCCTTCACAGAAATTTCCTGTTGTATAATTCTCTTTAATCTAAAGTTAAACCACAGACACCCATTATTGTATATTTACCCCTAAGCGATCATGATTCATGCTAAGCAGTAGCTTTCATTAGAGCAGGAAAATACAATATTGAATGCAAACTTTTTTCTCACCGCTGTTTAGATGCAAAGAAGGAATCAAGATAAAAATCCAAACCAAAACACACAGGAAAATCTGACAGGAACCCCTAAGCATCACATTCTCTAGTAAGAAAGAATCCTTAACACTTTGCAGATACAGTCCACATAATAGTAATAATGACAGTACAAGTCTTCACTAAAAGACTGTTCCCATTAAGGCTGACAGCATACTCAGCTAAGCAGTCACTGATGCTACCTCTGAGTGGTTTCACCCACCTAGGGAAGGCAACTTGATATTGCAGGGCCACAACACTCATGCAAGAATCACAGTTTACAGCTTTCCTGTCAACAACCACTACAGGATCAAGGATGTTCATCCCCATCTTACTTCAAAAAAAACCCCACTTTCTTTTACTGACTTTAAGCTCCTTGCAGTCCTTTGTTCATACTGAAGCTTAAAAAAAACCCCTCAAAGTGATTTACAATTAAGTTCACACCTGTTGCCACCTTCCTCCCCTACCCCAAAACAGATGCTTCCAACTGCAAAGCAACACAAGTCTCAGACATGTTAGCTGAGCAGACTAGGTCAGATGAAGTAAGAGTTTAATGCTGTACAGGAACAGAGAAGAACAACATTAATTTGAGTTACACCCAACAGTGGTTAGCTGACCCTTTTCTCGGTAGACAGTGCCAATCTATTTTTTCAGTAGATACTGCAGAAACAGATTTACTTGTGAATCTGGGCTGCAGGCTGTGCTTGCTTAGGCCACCCAACTGTGACTTCATAAAACAAAGTAGTTCTTGTTTAGTCTGTCAGAAGTCAGTGCATTCATCTGCAGGGAGAAGAGAGGTACACACAAGTCTGTTATGCTGCAACAGCAGTACGCTTGGTGTTCCAGTAGTGTAATTTAAGATTGACACCAACCTCTCCTGATTGTTTTTCTTCCTGACAAGCACAGGTCCAGATGACACTTGCCCATGTGGATGTGCACTGTGGGCTGTAAGACATTTCAGCTTTTAATACCCTGTACAGCATATTCTAGGACTAGAAGTCTGAGAACTGACACAACTCATGAGAGCACATGCCAAATTGCTGAGCAAGATGCAGGAGAGACTTGAGACATGCCTCTTTTCTTACCGAGTCTGTGTTTCCCAGGATTGCACCTCCTTGGACAAAAAATGTCTAAAGGCTGTTGCTTAGTGTTGCAGATCACCACACTGCAGTGGAAATACAGCTACAAGACAAGAATACTTAAGATTATGTTTAGGGAAGTCTTCTTTGGAATCCCATGTATACCAACCCCAAAGGATATGAAGGTTGTAGCAAGGTGGGGGGTGGCCTCTTCTCCCAGGCAACTAGTGACAGGACAAGGGGAAAATGGCCTCAAATTGCACCAGGTTGGATATTTGGTAAAAGTTTTTTCACTGAAGAAGTGGTAAAGCATTGGAACAACCTCCCAAGCAAAGTGGTAGAGTCACTATCCCTGGAAGTGTTCAAATAATGAGTAGATGTGGCACTCGACAATATTATTTGGTGGGCATGATGGTAATCAAAGATTGGACTTGAGGATCTTGGAGGTCTGTTCCAACCTGAATGAGTCTGTGATTTTGTTCTATGAACCAAATGCAAATGCCTGGTCTTTATTACCCCTCCCAGCATGTTAGGCCTTCTAGGTGTCCAATAGCCCCAGGCAGCACGTGGCCAGCTGAGCCCTTACACAGCATTGGCTGCGTGCACCACCCCAGGCTTACCTGTTGGGACTGCTAACAGCTCAGGATAGAGCAGAGACATCTCACCTCATCTTGCTCTTGTAACAGAGATGTGCCCTCGACAAAGGCAAACATCCTCACTTCAAATCTCTTTAGGTGCTGAGGAAATTTTACTCTGAGGCTGTAATTAACTTTGTGGAAGACAGTTCTGTAGGAGCCTTTGTTGTTTTCACACCTGTTTGGGAAAGTGAGAGAAAATGTATTTAATCTAAACCTTCAACCAGATCTTCAAACACAGCAAAGAGGTGAAATACAGAGGAGCTTCCCCCTCTGTTTTCCGTGGGCCGTAGGAGAATGAACAGAATCTCCCCAGTTCATGAACCCTGCCTTTGGCGACAGTCAGGGTTGCCTGTTTTTTCTTTCCAGCCAGAGCTGTTAGCTAGAAGCACTTCTGGCTGCTCACATGACCCACTGCCCCCAGAAGGCACAGCCACTGTGCTGACACCAACACGTGCCCCACAGCCTAGCAGCAACTGCATCCAAGGTGACTTCTACCTCCTCCCCTTTCCTCCCACCTGAGGTACAGCACCTTGTGCTGAACAGTTACCAGACAGGAGGGAAGCCCTCCTCACCCATGTATAAGGACGTGCCACTGTGGAAGACTGTCCTGGCTTTGGGATTTTGTAGCCCAACAGTCATCCAGGTTTAGGTCCAGTCTTGCATCTTTAGGCTGGAGCAGTTCAACTTCAAAATACAGGGCCTCCCTCAGGTATTTTACCACAGGATATTCTGATTCCTGGTAGGGCTCTGAATAGGATTTCTCTGCAAGAGAGTATTGATATTAGAGTTTCCTCTTAATGGAGTAAGCATGAATTTTCTGCTTCACTCCTTTTTCCACTACCATTTACTCTGGCATTGTAATAGTAAAACTTGGGACAGCATATGAATGTCAAGAAATGGGGATAGAATGGCAAGAAAGCAAGATCAGCAATGAAAGCTAAAATCTCAACTATATTCCTTGGCTCTGAGGATCCAGAAGTGAGACACTCCTTCTGCAAAAATGTATTAGAGTAAGATTTTAATTCAAAATTGTCTTAATAAAGATACTGAGAAGGGAAAAATCAAGGCCACTTCAGTCAGGGTGAGTGTTTGGTTCAGGCTTCAGTCAGCCCTTTCTGCTGGTAGAGGTATCATCTTACAGTAGTAACTCATAAATGTTACCTTTGAAAAGCTTCAATGAAAGAGTGAGACAGCCAAACCCTGGTTTAATACTGGGTGGTGGGGTCTTCTTAGATTCATATCTGACATCATCTGTCTGCTTGACTGCATACGAGCAGAGAAATTTCAGTCTGAGAGAAGAGGTTTAGCATTAGATTTTTTACAACCAAAATAACATGCACAACCTTTTTATAGGGAATCACACTTACTGGTATATGGGTGTACCATTGCCAGGTCTGAAATAGAGTACCTCGTTTTCATACGTCATAGTTGTGCCGTTGAACTGAAAGATGCACATCATTACAAACAGGACAGTCCCATCAGAGTCTGATTTGTGCTTGGCACAATGCCTACATCCCTCCACTTGACTGGAAGATTGCACTGAGCAGAGTTTGCTTAGAAATGGCCAGAAATTACCAGCCAGCAGCCCAATGACCACTGAACTAAAGCTGACAGCTATGTCATGGTCAAGAAGAAAGTTTATTAGCTTGAATATGACAGAGCACCCTAGAAAGGGAGTGCATGGGTCCTGAGAAAAACAACAGCTGTGTCTGTTTACTGAATCAGTGAGTAGAATGAGATGCAACAATGCAGAAGCAAGCTGTATTTATGATGATCTGAATTTAGGCATGTTCTGATTCTTGTAATTTTGTCTGTTTTCTATTTGTACAGTATTTGGTGTTAGGAACAGTACCCACACCAGTCTTTGGCCACATAGTCATTAGCAACACCCAACCAGCTTCTGCAAGGCATACAAATATATCTCACCAGTATTAACTTGCATTCAAGCCCACTACTGAACAATTCAGAAGTGTCAAACAGAAGGCTAGTTTCAGAAAGCACCTCTGACCTTGAAATAAATCCATTTTTACCAGATAAGAACTTCTGCTCAACTAAATTTAGTAAGCTCAGAAAAAGAGTATAGATGTACTACTGTGCTGGTTTCAGCTGTGACTTCCATGCAGCTTCTGCTCACCTCTGAACCTCTGCCAGGTCTAGCAAATAACTCTACCCCAAAGCAGAGTAAAATTCATGTGACTAAGTCCTTACCTTTCTACTTGTTCCACAAGTGTTCACATTGAACTTGAAGGTTGCAGTCTTCTCTGTCACCAGACTGGGTTTGCACTGTCTGTCCCTCAAGACAAGCAGAGCAGTGTCCAGGTCTTCATCACCTACCAGTTTTATTGCAGTAATAATCACAGTGCCATTGGGCAGGCACTCTGAAAGAGAAATATATATTTTCAGACAAATCGGGATTCAAACTCCTTTTGTAGCCTAATAACAAAGATGTTCTGCGTGTTTTTTTTGGCAAGTTCTTTTAGCAGTTCACAAGGAGCTCTCACCCTTTTCAAAGGGATTTTTCTAGCCAAGATGTTCAGTAGACTTAATACTGATGAATAGCTTTAGAATGACTAAGTTATATGCTGATTCTCCCCACATTGCACCAAAAACCCCCACCTCATTCAGCTCTCAAAAAAACCACAAAAACCCTTTAAAGAGTCTTCTTGATTTTGGAGGTCTGAGGGGAAGTAGACTTTCCCATCTCCTTCCCCCGTTCCCATACTAGGCAGGATAGTCACTCCAATATTTAATTTTGCTTGCCTTGTGGCATATTAACTGGTAGGAAATCTGACAAGCAAATAGAGTGCCACACAACTCTAAAACCTAGAAACATTTCAGACTGCATGACTTAGTTTTACAACTCAAATAGCATTAACAGCTGATCCCCAACATGCTATTACGTATTAGCTCTGAAGCTGGAAATATGCAGGAAACTGAGAAATCCCTCCTGTGAGCCAAGGTGATGCCATCCTTCAAGGTTAAGTAGAATGAAGCCATTATTGCAGAGGTATGAAAGCCCTAGAGATGACAATCACAGGTTAAACAAGAGAATAAAGGCAACCTATTCAACTAAAGCATTCAAAAACTAAGAGGGCAGGTTATCACAAACCAAAGGTAATGGTGCTTGAGCCAATCCACAGGATGTATTGTTTTAATCCAGCAGCTCACACAGTGAGCTTTTTCAGCTGTTTTGCAATAGAATGCAATACGAACTCCATTGCATGTGTAGCTGTCATTAAAGATGCTCAGCCTTAAAGTAAATGCAGAATATGTTTCTTTCTTTCCTCGCCTATTTCTGCCAAAATTAACCAAGGAAAAATAAGTTTTCTTGCAATGGCAGAAAACAATCCTCCATCGTACCTTTGAAGACTGTCTCAAAGAAAAGTTTTACTTTGCTTTCAAGAATATACTGTGTCATGTTGACATCTCACAGCTAGAACATGCCTTTGATTTGCTACATGTTGGCAGCCTTACCTCATAGTTCACGTGGGAAGAAAGGAAAGGGACAGAGATTGCCAGGTGAGTGCCATTGTCCCTCAGACTGTAGTTGTACTTCTGTGCACCCTCTGGGGTCAGGTGCCAGTCTGAGATGAAAGGTAGCCAGTTTTGGTCCACATTCCCATGACTGATAATGAGATGAAGGTTCCTCCCATCACAAAACCCTCTCGCGCTGGGCAGTACTGCAAAACAGCTAAGAGTCAGCCAGCTGCCATCAGTTTAATACAGCTCCTTGGGACTGGCAGTATCCCTGGCTGAAATTAACCCAGTTCACAGCAGAGTTCACAGCCAGCTTGGTACAGTTTTGCTCAAGTTCCACAAAATTTACCTGCATCTTTCACAGCTGACAGTGCAACGACTGGGATGACAAAGGTCTCACTTGATGGATGGGTGATGAATGTGAGTGTGACATTCAGGGTGTATGCTCTCATGGCCTCTCTCATGTACTAGGAAAATCACATTTAGACAGGAAAAATCACCGAGTGATATCATCATTTCTATACTGTGGGATGCTGCAGTGTCTTAGTACACACCTCTTTTTTGACACTTGGTGCATCAAGTGGGACTTGTATTATGTATGCTTTGCTTCCATTGGTGTATCTGGCCCTGTGTATTAGGTAGCCATGCTGAACAGCTTCAGGTACAGCCACAGCAACCCCCTCAATGGTTAAGTTCACAAGTTCAACATCTGGGAGGAATGTTCCCACTGTCACATTCATTAGCCTCGCACTCAGATTTAAATCTGAAAAGGAAAAATAGCATTAAGCTCTTAACAGTACCAAAATCTTTGGTAAATTCGATGTTCAGCTACTTACTATTGGTTATAGCAACTTCTGCTTTTTCAAATGGTGTTTCTATTTCCTTGATGATAGTATGTTTGGTTAGTCCCCATTTGTTGTCTTCCCACTGGTGTTCCAAGAACAGGTTGATGCTATATTTTGCCCCAAGTTGTCCATTGCTCACAGAAGTCTAGAATTTCAAGTCAGCACCCTTTAGTATAGCACGATTTTGCATTAAAGTTATGTTGGATCATTTCAAGGTCAGCTAAAACTACAGCGCCAACCAACTGCCCGTTCTGCTAAGGAATCTTGAGCTCTTGTATCCCTGTTTACATTAGCTCAGAATACTCAGAAGACTTCCTTTGGAAAATTATCTCCCACTCCCCAAGTCTCAAAGCAGCAGGGGACTATTTCACAGTGAAAGTGCTGCTCCTGCAGGTTCAGTAGAAGTGCAGTTGCTACATTTGCCCAGGACTCAGTTCACACCAAGCAACTAGATTTATATGTGTAGTCTCAGCCCATCCCAGTAGCACATGGTCTGCTGGACTAATGGGTTATTCCCATTCTCTTAAGTGGTCTCTGTAAAATACAACAGAACCCATGCATGCTTTACAATCCAGTTAGCACTGTCTCTAAGGAGCATGACATTAGGACTAATAGATGAAATCTCTGTGTTAACCTGAGGAAATCACAAATCAGCAGCTCTGCGTAGGATTCTGTCTATCTGTGCTTGCAAGAAAAGAAATTCTTCATAAAGTGGTGATTGCAAAAGCTACCTTTAGTCAAGGCTTCTGGAGTTTTTAACAAACCTTTTGTTCTCCCTCACTCCCATCTTTCATTTGAAAGGAACAAGATGAAGAAATATTCCTCATCAGAAAGCAAACAAAAAAAACCCCAGAATATTGCTTGCCTCGCACCTAATATAAGTTACTGACCTTGTAATAACCACCTTCTGCACCTATTGGAATCTTCATCATAATTGCATTTAATTCATTCAACAACACATATTTCCTGGAAGCCATTTCCTTGGCAGAGAGTTTGTGTAGATCCACACCAGCTTCCACAAGCACATCCTTAAAGCTAGTCACGCCAGCAGAGAGTGGTGGAATATACTTTGGAACAGTCCAGGTGATTGTTTTGTTCGTGTAGTCCACACCATCTTAGGGGCAAGACACGAGAGCTGTCAGCTCATTAGTCATGAGTCTGTCCCTGTACATTTTGGCATTAGAGCAGGGTACCACCCTCCTTACCTACAGGACACGCCACAGCAGTATCCACCATCAGGATCACCCACCGGTGTTTGTAAAATGTACTTGATCTCAGCACAGAAAAGGTAATTCCCTGATCCTGTAGGAAGACACCTGGTTACACCTGCACAGCCTGGCAGCTTGCTGGGCCAGAAGGAGCACACCAACCTTGACCAGCTGAACTTGGGCAGCAGTGTATGGCACTCGCAGCAGAACCCTGGAGTCCGTGGTGTTGAGCCCATAGCCTGCGCTCCAAGCATTGCTCACAAGCAGAGCCTTTTTTTCTTCTGGCTGATGAAACACTATTTGCCATATTGAGGCTTCTTCTGCTTTTGCCTACCCAGAGAAATTAATCTATAGTTTGAGTATGATGTTCAAAGTAACAGGTTTACTACATTGAATGATTTACTGTACTGAATTGCCCAGCAGTTTTGTTGCGTTACTTTAAATTTTGCTAGTGGGCTACCCTTCTAGCTTTCCCCACCTCACACATACAGAAAGCTTTCTGTGTTAAAGGAATCAGACAATAACTAATGGCACTAAATGCAGTGCTGCAGACTCTTGGACATACAGAGTCCAAGAAGAAAAAAGCCTCTTCACAGTTGCTTTCTAGGGCCATAAGGTCTTAAAGACTTTTTTTTTTTTTTGCACAGTCTCTTGCCTGGGGAAGACTTGATTTCTTCCTTGAAGACATGGCCTACAGACAGCTGTCTGTACTTCTAATCTACAAAAACATACTAAAACTGCTTGGTACAGATGTTCTTCTATTCCTACTTAAGCACTTTTTGAAAGTACTGTGTGGTTATAGAATAGAAGGATGGTTGGGCCAGAGGTAGCACTAGCTTTTATTAGGAAGAAAAGCTATAGTTTTACCTCTGGAAAGACAAGAGTCCAGTCCTCAGGTTCATCTTGAACAAAGTCTTTCAAAGCCTGTGGAACCTCCCTCCTGACAGAAACCTGAAGGGAAAAAGCATCTGGTAAAGGGTTTGTGGATAGCACTTGTTTCCTTGTCTTCAACACCCTACAGGTCTTTTTCAAGGGAAACCAGCATTTCTTAGACAGAGATGTCACCATGCCTGGTGCTTTACCTATAGTCTGCTTGATTTCAGTTTCTTTTTATTTTCCACCTTTCTAATTTCTATTTCCAGTTAAGACCAGAAGTTTATTCTTGATTCCCATGTCCTCTTCCAAAAGGAGTCCATTTCCCCTTCTGCACTCCTCCCCAGCAAATTCAGCAGGGAAAATTCCTTCAGGAAGTATACATCTCTGTTGTCTCAAATAAGATTTGTTGGGGCAACATTCAGTGGGTTCAATCCATGATCTTAACCCTTTGATTACCATTTCACAGCTTTATTAGCTATTAGTGCTAATATAGGTTTACAATCATAATATAAATGTATCACTCAAGATGCATACTATGCACTCACTAACAAGCTGCTCATGGTGGAGCAGTCTGAAGCTGCTTAGATTCTAGGAATATAGATCGGAAACAGAATCCAAGAGTACCTTGCAGTACTTACCTCCTTACTTTTAGGACTGTCCCATAAGTACTCACCTCCATGTAGTTACTTCCACATATTAACTCTCTGGGACTCCACGGACCACAATGGCAACTTGCACTTTTCAGATGGGTTGTAGCATTGCTCATATCAGAAGTAAGAGATGCTTTGATTTGTATAGTTACTGTGAACACATCTTTCTGCATGGACAAAGGGAGCATTTGCTCGTTAGACTGATTTTTCCCTAGCTGGGAATCACCTATCCTTGTGACCCAAAAGTAAATTACAAAACACACCCACCAGCCACTGCACAGAAGAGCAACTTCATACTGAAGCATTATCACTTTCAACTTCATTAACTATACAATATATATGCATGTAGGTGTATAGATACACAGCAACATAAACACTTTGGACAGCAGGTTTGTTCCTTTTGCACAGCCCCAGAAGCGTACAATAAGAATAAACTAGACCAAACAAACCTAAACTATAGTTGATCTTGTGTTTGATGACATAGTAGCAGTGAGCCACCAACCAAAGCTTGAGTTTTCACCCTGATGCGTCTCCAGACGCTAAATATTTTTAGGGCAGAGTGCAACATGGCTGCCAGATAGAATACCCTGTTGTTATCCACAAGAAAGTAGTTGCCCTTCAAGGGCACACGTGATATACTTCATGTGTTCATCTGTAGGCCATCCAAATGGCAGTAGCATGGAATATTCTCAGACCTCTGGATACACTTGAAGAGAAAGAAATTCTTTTCTGCTAATAGATACTCAAGACATTATGACACCTCAGTTAATGCCTGTCAATAATTTGGTCATTTCTCCCATAAAGGTAGTACACAAGAGCACTGTAGCCAAAGTGTCTGTAACAGACTTACCTCTAAGTGAGAATGGCAGCTCAGTGCAGAAGCACGGAACTCGATGCTACCCCAGGTGCTGTAAGTTACTGTATATCCACACTGCGCTGCCATGGCCTCATCGAGCTCCCAGGCTGTGCCAGACTGATCTACAGGCAAATAAATAGCAAAGAGCTGTATTAACAAGTGCAACTCTGCAATCCTCTACGCCCAGGGGATGCAGCTGGGCTGTATCAGAGCAGGTTTCTCAAGGAGTTTGCAGAGCAAAGTGGGGAAAGAGCTGTGACAGAGTCTACAGAAAGAAAGAAAGGTAAGATTACGGTGCACTGGGACAGGGAACGCTTGCAGCTGAAGGACTGAAGATGGAAAAAAACCCTAAAACCACCAACACGGAAAGATTAAATCCTAAAGGGGCGAACCCCCAGTAAGCACAGAACAGTCAGATGGGTCATCACTGTCAAAGTCGTCAGGACTGACAGATGACAACAGCAACATCCGGACCCTGACCTGTGGCTGGCACAGGTTCATGTTTCCCTGATGCCTGCCCAGCAGTGTCTCTTAAGGAGACAATCCACCAGGATGTCTAAAGATTAACTTGGATGTTTTCAGTATACAAAACCATTTTTATGTTTTTGAGCTTTTTATTGTTTTGTGTTTTAGTTGTTTTGGGCTTTTTCCTTCCAAAAATAATTGCTTTATGGTGTAAGATATATGTATCTCAGTTGCAGAGTGTCTTTGTGTATGAGTGAAGATGGCTGAACAAAGAACAAATTTTAAGTATGTTTTGACACAAGTTTAACTTTCTAGAAAAATGGATGGCATGGAGAGCTTTTTCAAGGCCAAATTTACACTTTATACATACAATCTTACAGCAGGCATTTATAGCCCAAAAGCAATATCACTGTGCCCTTCCAGGGCATTCCGTGATGCTTTTCACAGAAACACACCGCTTGCTGACTGCTAAATCCATAGCTAGAGGGCCCAGCTAATTTTTCTTAAACTTCATTAAGTATATGCCTCCAGCAAGCTGAAGCCAAAAGGTGAAAAGCCACTAGTGCAAAAATAAGTAATGTAGTGCCAGCTTCAGCTAGTGAATTTTCAGAGTAGTACGTTTTATTTATTTCCTGGAAAACATTCTTGTCACAAAGAAAATCCACCAGCTTTAACATACCTAGAAACTACCACATGCACTTCAACTTGAGCCCAAAGATAGCAAAAATCAAGTCTAATCATGGCTAAGCTATCAAAAAGCAAGTCTATAGTATAGTTCATACAGAAATCAAGGTAGCGGCTGGCTTTACCTACAATGAAATCCAACCTAATAAGATCTATAGTAGTGGAATAATCCAGGGAATTCTAGTACAGAAGCACCTCAGAGAATTTTAAACATTTCACCGTGTGTAATTCTCTTACCAAGTTCTTCTACATCAACTTACCAACAACAGAAAGAGATAAGTATTTGTTCTCAAGGTGTTCTGCACTCAGTGTTATCCTCAGAAGGTTCCCCAAGCACTCGGAACTCACGGGTCCTGTTGGATGTATCGAAAGGCTGGTGAGTAGGGGACTGAAAATAAGATACAAACAAATGTGCTACTTCCCAGATTGCTTTATAAAGTCAGAGTTGTGACAGTCATACATCTCTGGTCAGGAGGGGTGAGAGGCTGTGTTTATACTGGTAGTAATTCCAGAGAAAAAAACTAACCCCCCAATTAGTATCCTAGTAGTAACTGTGTCTGATGATTTGGCAATGCTACCTGCAACAGCCAGTCATTGAAACAGGATTTTGGAACAGGGTCAAAAAGGTACTGCGTTGTCTGCCCCAATCTGAACACCTTAGATGAAATAAAACAGAATATGAAAGTCCCACACATTCCTGAAAAGAGAAAACACCCCAACCCTGTAAACCAAAAAATCCCAACCAACAAAACCCCACAAACAGACCACAAAATAACTAGAAACCTCCACCTTTACCCCTCTATTCACAAGAGGAGCCCAAAGCCAGCTTGGGTGGGGAGCAGCCTCATAAGGTGTCCATCAGCCTACCCTGGTCACTTGCCCAAGTACCAGTACCAGAAGCCAGCTGGCTCATGCTGGGAAAGGACCACACAGGAGCAAAGGCTTGAGAAGCTCTAGTCCCAAGATATCACCACAGCATACACCAGGCCATGGCTCCCAAACCTCTTACAGGCAGGAAGCAGGTACAAACTGTCCTATGTGTAGGACTAGAGACCAAAGAAGGCTTCTAATAAATGGGGATTTGTTGCTTCAAACAGGAGTTTGTATGGCATCATGAGCTAACACCAACTAGACCTTTACAATAATAGTGTGTTTTAAGAGCTGAGAGGATTCTTTTTCCTAGAGGGTTCAGCACTATAGCCTGAAGTTAACTAGTGAGGCAATTCCCACATCAGAGATAGTCACACTAAGGAGCATCAGACAGAGTCTGGGGAACGTGACCCTGTTCCACCCATACTCTAAGCTACCAACTGGATTCAGTGCAGAAGCTATACAATTGCTCCAATCTGGATAAAACCTTCTCCAGTATCTATTTACTTTGGTCTTTGGGAATTGACAATATGTTTTATACAGGACCAACCGTGAGCACGGTGGACAGTCCTAGAAACAGCTCTCTGCACCTCCTGCTCCAGGACCAGCTCTGTTTTGTAAGGAAACACTTTTGGCTAGGAAAAGTGTTTCCTCTGAGTCAAGTCACTGATATCTTTACAGTATTTTGTCCTGGTTTTGGCTGGGATAGAGTTCATTTTCCTCCTGATAGCTGGTACAGAGCTGCATTTTGGATTCAGGGAAAGAATTATGTTGATAACACACTGAAGTCTCAGTTGTTGCTGAGCAGTGTTTAGCACCAAGTCAAAGACTTTTCAACTGGCTCATGCTGTGTCAGGGAGGAGGTGCACCACAAGCCAGGAGGTAGCACAGTGGGGACACCTGACTTGAACTGGCCAAATGTATATTCCATACAATAGAGTGTCATGACCTAGTAATAAACTGTGGGGAGTTGGCTGGAAGACACCAATCCCTGCTCAGAGACATCAGTCTTGATGAGCAACTGTACTGTGCATCACAAATTTTTCTTGCATTTTTATAATTTTAAAAATTAAAATTGTGATTATAATTATTATCATATTTTACTTGGTTAATATTATTAAAATATTGTTCTCAATCCACAAGCCCTTTCCTGAGTCTCCTCCCCATTCCACTGGGATCGAGGAATAAGCAAACAGCTGCCTGGTACTTAGCTGCCAGCTGAGTTAAACTATGATAAAAAATCTTACATATTGTATGGTGACTCACAACAACTACATGCAAGAAAATAAGAATAAAGTCCTTATTGATTCATCAGTACTTGTCTGTGGGGATCGGTGAACATGCCTTTGTGTAGAGGCGACCAGAAACGCTTCCCTGGGATGCTCTGTTCCTTGGTATGGTCTGTCCCAGTTTGAATCTCCCGGTTGGCTGTAAGCCTCGTCACTCCCCTGGCATTCTCCCATTGGTCCCTATTCCCTAATCCCACCTTTCCCCCTGGCCCCGGATAAAACGGGGACCCTCGGGATCGTGTTTCAGATTTGCTTTGGGAGTTCGGCTGTACATCCATCCAGCAAGATAAAAAGCGAGTCTCCTTCCTGCCTCTTTGCCACCTGACTGTAATACCGAATATGCCCCAGGTCCTGTGGGCTTGTGGGACCCACGGAACCGGGCTAAATACAGTATTATCTGTCACCAGAATGAGGAAAGGTAGAAACATCTGCTTAATATAGTGACATGTAAAACTAAAGAGTGCAGTTTCCAACAAATCCCTGTATGTTTAAAGTTTCTCAGAAAAACATGCAAGTAAGGCTGCCACAAGAGCTTCAGACTCTTCTGAAATACACACATAAGCCTAGATATCACCCATGGAAAAGCCTGGAAACTGATGTGAAATCAGTTTACAGCAGCATTACCTGGTCTCTCCTGAGTCCATGCTCCAGAGAATAATATTCCTATTAGTAACAACCTAAGAGAAGACAGGAATTAGGAGCAGTTTCAACTTTAAAAACATGATAACAAATTTCTTGCTCAGAAAGTTCTCATCTGAATATTAAACTAGTCTTAAGTTTAGAGCAACAGTTCTAGACCAGGAAATTAGAAAATGGGATTTCCTTAGTCATCACTAGAGAGTTAGGGAAGGTAAAGCAGAAAAGTCAATATATTTAATGTCTTAAGTAAGATCATTTATATCTATCAGCCAAAGAGCTCTCACCTCTGCACCAGGCTCAGCTCCATTGCTCAGCCTCTACGTGCTTTTTCCTTTACAGCACCACACAAAAATCTCCTTTCTCAGATTTACATAGAAACCAAAGCCTTTCTAGCTCTGGGTTAAATAGAAAGGCTGCCACCTTTATACTGATGAAATCCTTTTTCAGCTGTTTATCCTCCTAATTATGAACCTGTAACTCACATCACCTGATTATTTGCTTTACTGATTAAATCTGCTCCTACTTTGGTTCCGAGGTCTGTCTATGTCTGTCAGCTCCTAACTATGAGGTTCTTAAGGCTCATTTGGTTAGAGCAGGCTGCTAGTAATGCCAGGGTTGTGGGTTTGATCCCTCTATGGGCCATTCACCTAAGAGTTGGACTTGACAACCCTTGTGGGTCCCTTCCAACTCAGAATATTCTGTGATTCTGTGAAACTGGTGCTGTTCTGGTAAAACATGAGGTAATCCATTGTTTCACAGCTCCTGTACTCTTGTGTGCTGGGTTGACCCTGGCTGGATGCCAAGTGCCCTCCTCAGCTGGATAGGGGAGACAAAATGTAAGGAAAGGCTCATAGGTCAAGACAAAAACAGGGAGAGATCAGTTACCAGTGACAGTCATGAGAAAAACACTTGACTTGGGGAAATTAGTCTAGTTTACTGCCAATCAAATCAGTGTAGGATAATGAAAAATAAAAACTAGATCTTAAAAGCACTTTCCCCCTACCCATTCCTTCTTCCTGCACTCCACTTACTCCTCACCAGCAGCACAGGGGGACAGAGAATGGTGGCTGCAGCCATTCCTTCCTCCTCAGGGGAGGACTCCTCACAGTCTTCCCCTGCTCCAGAGTGGAGTCTCTCCCATAGAAAACTGTCGTTCACAAATGTTTCCAATGTGAGTCTGTCAGCGATTGAATCACGGACCCAAATCGGCAGTGAATCTGAATCACTTATTTAAAGGAACGAGTTGGTTTTATACACTTCTCCAAGGCACAGTATTTCCTTACATGGTAATTCTCACTACGTGACCTATCCTGTGTTGCCACATCAGCAACACACTTTCTCAATGTCCTTCTATGGGGTGATCACTCGCTGTTCACCCGTCCGTCAGCTCCCGGCAGGCTCCTCTCGGTACGGGTCTGCGGTGTGACTCCTCCTCCCCCAGGGTCCAGTGGAGACAAGCCTCTCTGTGCCACCATGTGCTCCTTTGTGCTGCCATGGGCCTCTGCAGGCAGGTTTTACAGCTCACAACCTAATTCTCTCTTATAATTCCCCATAGAGTCCTTCCCACGGGCCACAGTTCTTCACAAACAGTTCCAATGTGAATGCCTCCCATGGGGTGCAGTCCCTCAGGAACAGGCTGCTCCAGTGTGGGTCCCTCACAGGGTCACAAGTCCTGCCAGCAAACCTGCTCCAGTGTGGGCTCCTCTCTCCATAGGCCAGAAGCCTACTCCAGCAGGAGCTTCCCACAGAGTCACAGCCTCCTTTGGGCATCCACCTGCACTGGTGAAGGATCCTCCTGCAGGTGGATCACTGTGATCCCATGGACCTCCAGGGACACAGCTGCGTCACCATGGTCTGCACAGGAATCTCTGCTCTGGTGCTGGAGCATCTTCTGCCCTGCCTTCTACACTGTCCCTGGGTCTGCAGGTCTGTTGCTCTCACATTCTCTCTCCTCTCTCCTGGCTGCAGTTGTATAGGGCTTTCCCCACCCCCCCTTCTTAACTCTGTTATCCCAGAGATGCTCTCATCATCCCTGATGAGCTCAGCCTTGGCCAGTGGCTGGTATTGGGCGTTGGGCATTAGGGAAGCTTCTGGCAACTTCTCACAGAAGCCACCCTTATAGTCCCCCAGCTATGAAAATCTTGCTACCCAAAGCCAATTCACCCTGCCTCCTCTGTGGAGAATTAAAATACAGTTTTAAGGCAATTGGATTAACAAAATAGAAAGGAGCTGTTAACCTTTAAGATAAGAGGTCAAAACTAACAGTAAAAGGGAACATAGCTGGAGACTGATGGGCATCACAAATTAAATGAAGATCTGATTGAGTGACCTGTAGGACATCTAGAGCAGAAATTATGCTCAAATTTGAAGAAAATTAACCCAAAAACTGTGGAGGAGTGAATCTGACTACAAATAGATCTGAGGAAAGGACCCTGCCTTTGCTGCCTGCTGAAGGCAGAGAAGTTAGACCTGGGCCCTGAGTCTGGGTCAGTGACAGTTTCCCACCACATGAGCAGGAGTGCACCCTGGTCACCGTGGGACCAGATGTGTGGGATTGGGATGTTCCTAGGGCTGCTGAGCTGAGCTGCTGATGCTCAGAGCATGGTCAGGTCACATAGTGAGCAAAGGGGTTATTGTGGAGTCTTTTCACATTGTCTCTAAGTGCTGAGCCCTACTGGTGTTTGGCAGTGTTTCCTAAGGAGTGCTCAGAGCTGCCCGCATCCCTCTCTCACTGCGTTTAATATCGAAACTAACCTTATATTGGGGATTGTTCTTATGCTTATGCCTATGACTTTCGTGGTTTGCTCCTCGCTTTGCCCATGAGAAGGCCGCAGGAGCCGCAGAGCTGGAAGATTTATTTGTAATTAAGCCCAATGTCCTGGAGAGGGCGCCGGAGGATCACCCAGCTGCTCCCTCCGCTGCCGGCCCCTTCCCGGGAGCGCAGCCCGGGCGGCGGCTCTCGTCCGGGGTTCGTTCTTAAACCCAGCCAAGATTGCACAGGGTCGTTTTAAACTGGCGTGTATTTGTGCTGCTGTCCCGGGTCACCTACTGAACCTCTCCCACATCTTCAAGAGTATAAAAAAAATTAATTGAATGTGAAATCCAAAGTTTGTCATGCTCCAAAATGTTAGATTTTACTCCAGAAACAAATGTTATTTCCAACTGGTTTGTGTTGCAGTTGTTTCCTTCTGAAATTCCCTATATGATACATTTTTAACTTTGGAGGGAATTTTCCTGAGAAGCAGTATCCATCAAAGATATTATATAAATAACGGGTTCTAATAATAAGCAAGCCCATGATCAGGCAGTCAGGGCTTAAATATTGGATATCATGACCCTGTTTATTATTGTTGGAGCTGAGACCATTTGAGTTATGGATTTATTTCACTGTGCAGTGTGCTTTTACAGTATTACAAAACGGTTATTCCATTTTTCCAGAACTTGATTTTAGGTACCAACAAAGAACTGCCTGAGATTTCATCTAGTTTGTATCAACTCCTCTTAACATTTGAAGATCTGCACTGTTGACAAGCACATCACCAAGTAATGGTAACCTCGGCCCATGGCAGTGTCAAGGTTGCTTATGCTTTTCCATCCCAAACAGATTCCAGCCATGTTTCCCTTAATTCTTCAATCTGCCACTACTCACATACAGGCTGAGGTTATAGGGCAAAATGGAATTCTAGAGGTGTTTTAATTACTCCTTGGAGTTTAAACAGTATTGCAATAATTAAAAACCATTTACTGGAATGGAAGTAGTAGTAGTTCTGCTACAGCACAGCCTTATCACAGTGTTATTGAAAGCATCACCCATCCAGTTTACCCATATCTCAGTGACTCTTTGTTTCCTTTTTTTTTCTTTTTTTTTTTTTTACCCATCAATTGTAGATTAATTTCTATACACTTTTATGTTTCTGAGTTGTGGAAGAAAGAAAGAAGTCTTGTCTGTCACAGTTTTAATTGCTAAAGATTAAGTGAAATCTAAAAGGCTTTACTCAAACTATATGGCCAAAATGTCCAGTAACAGAAAAAGAATACCTTTTGGCCTTCCAATCAGTATCAGGGCAAGAAGAGGAAGAAAGGATGTAGTGTTATGTACACCCTCAGTGCTAACAACTATGTACAGGGTATCTTAATGTTACCAGCCTTTCAGCTGATAACTGCCAGCTCTCCCACAGCAAGCATGTGAGCAAGAAGGAAAAAAGGAGGTCCATACAATCTAATATGGCTGTTAAATATACCTTGAAAGCTGTTTTCACTGCATGCAAAAATGCATACTAAATTAACATGAAAGATAATTCTGTGCTAATAGGAATAGTAAAAGTGTGTAGCCGGTGAGCCTGTGGTACAGGGGACAAAGAGGGGCCGCTGGTGAAACAGTCCCTAGTACCAGAGACTCCTCCCTGACCAAAGAGGCTTCTCCCAGGATGCTTTGCCCTGCCATGTAAATGTACTCCAGTTCTGTTTCCCTGATTAGCCCTGATTCCCCTGTCTGTCCCTAATCTAGAAGGTTAGCGATATAAAAGTGAGAGTGATTTTGCAATCTCACCCTTATGAAGTGACCCCTCTAAAAAGTCCACTAGGAAATGCATCACTCATTGTCTTCATAGGGTTTCAATGCAAAATAAGATATACAAACTACTACTCCATCTGTCTCTCTCTGTTAACTCCTCCTCCCACAAATCTGCTCCTAGACAGTGTGTTTATGTGCTAGCCTAATTCAAATATTTTCCATGTAAAAAAAAATGGGGAGACAGAAAACACACAGTTCATCTGGAAGTGATATCTGCAAGAGCAGACACATTAGATAGAATGAGGCCATTAACTAAAACTCAGCAACTTATGCTGGGCTGTCTCTGCTGCAAGATATGCCTCCTCTGGGGATATAAATTATTTCCTAAATCATCACTGACTTGATTTGCAGCGAAGCACAGTCCTGCTGTGGGAGTGCAGTAGTTCTAAGACCCCAGAGAGTCAGGAAAGTACCTGTCTCAGAGTTATGGGTGGTTTTCTTTGAGCTCCCCTGTAGCCCAGAGCAGTAGGTATGATGATTGATAGCATTTAAAAAGACAGAGGTCCTGAGTTAAAGCTTTAGAAGGCAGGCTATGGCAGTCTTTTCTTCTCTGAATAGGGAACAGCAGGATGTCTGAAGCAAGCCTTCCCTCAAGAGTGTTGGTCACAACCACATTGTCCTGTGAAGGGCATCGTGGTTTGCGCACAGAGCGTGCATGAAGCCACAGCATCATCCCTCCTTCTTCCTGCTCGTGCTTTCATCTCCTTCAGCTTGGTGCTCCAGGAGCAGTGGATGCCCTTCCCAGAACCAGCACTGTAACCTAAGGAGTTACGTATGAATTCTCCTGTGATTGAAAACACCAGTCTCAAAGTTTGTCCACTTCAATAAAACTGAGGCGAATTAAGCCAAAGGGTTTCACCAGGAAGTAATTTGGCCCTTCAAGCCTAGATGGGATTCGAGAATAGGAATTTATGTGTGGTGGAGAGCAGTGTGTGGAAATGCCTGGAACCAAATGCAAAGCAATTTAGATTACTGTGATAGCACAAAAGCGCTTTGTGTAGACGATTTAAGACATCTGCCCATGGTCCAGACATCTGTGTGCAATGAATACCAGTTCTGAGCTAGCTCTTTATTTATCATTCAGTAATGTCCATTAATAATTGCTGCCCCCATACAACCCTCTCTTTGTCTATATGCAGTTATATATGGTTACTTGATGACTGTAATAAACAAGGAAAGAATGACTCGTTTTTAAATTGCAAATACAATCTATGATCTAGTTCTATTTCAAATACAGACAAACACATTCTACCCTTCTCTCCCATTCTCTTCCTTTGTCTATATTTAAAGATGCTATTGCACATTTATATCCCTCAAAGTAATGGACACATAAAGTAGCTCCCGTCATACAGGTGGGTCACACAAAGAGAATCTTTTCGTATTTTTAGCTCATCTTCAATCCTCTTTCTCTTCAGACAGATTTCTTTTCCTTGGTGACTGTCAATACTTCTCTGGATTTATACTCATATTTCACTGATTTGGAATCTTGTCTTTATTTATGTAGAGTCTTGGAGACCTTGCAATATCGTTTACTTCTCTAGTGACTAAGTCTTTGGTGCTGCAAGAAGGTAGCAAATTTTCTCTGATGTGCAACCATATACCAGTACTAATTAGACTTTGTAGCAACTGAGATAGCAAGTGAAAATAGTGTGTAATCACCTAAAACTGATTTGTTCCATCTGTTCAAGTAATTCCATTTCTTCTTAGCAGCTCAAATGAAGCAATACATAAGCAAGAGAAGAGTAATCTTCCCAGAGCATCTTCATAAAATTTAACTTGTAAGTCTAAGTGTAATTTATTTAAATACACTTTTATGTTTATTTATTGAAGTCTAATGTTTAATGCTGCAGTCTTGAATGAACAACAATCTGATCCTCCTTGATTTTGGTGAGTTTCGGATTAGGGTCTCAAAGTTTGGAGACTGTGTTCCCAGCACACTGTAATCAGTTAAAAACTTGGTTTTAATGATTGATTTATTTTGAAAATTTGAATAATTTGAATAACTGTATTCAATTTCATCAGTGTTTATCTGTATTGCAGTGCTTGTAGAACTCCATATTGCTTGTGGGGAGAACAGAAGTTTAAATTCAGATGATGCATCTCCTGTCCCTGGAATTGGCAGCTGTTCAGGGTTAAGTTAAAGGTTTCACAGCATTTTCTCATGATGGTTAGGAAACAATTCTGTCTTCTCCTTCTTCTGTGGAAACAGACTCTAATAATAAAAGCCAAATGATGAATGACCTTTATGCAGGACCATGAAACACAAGGATGAGGTCTGGGAATATCCCCATCTTGTCCAATGGATAATGCAAGGAAGCAGTCTCATATATGGAGACTACCCTATGAATAAGGCCAGAATGGCAGAATGGTCTGAACTCTGTGGATGCTGAAAAGCTTTGGTAGAGAAATTTTTTAGCTTTCTGCAGCATTCTGTGAGAACTTTGCAGTTCTCACAGAAGCTATGAAAAACACCGCCATGGGTTTTGTAAACTAACTCCTTATCTTGGACCTGGGTTTGTTATGCAAGATTGTTATGGTTCTAGCTTTTTAATATTTTGGAATAAATGTCTTAGAGCTTGACCAATCCCCTCAAGGGGTGGATGGCCGAGCACCCAACTGTCTTATGCCATTCAACACACTCTTTGCGAACCCTGTTATAAAAGATGAATTAATTAATTAATAAAGATCAAAACTGCTTTCCTTCTGAACTTGTCATGCCATTCCTCGTTGTTAGTGCCGCTCACAGCGACAGAACTCCACAGAATATGGGAAAGACTTTGCTAATGAAAAGCTGTGCTGGGTCTTCCAAACTCTTCTTCCATTTTTTTCCCCTTTTCATCTTGAGCAATAAGACAAACCAGGAATCATTGCACTGAATTAGAACATTATACTGAGCTCTGGGCATTCTTCAGATTTTTTAAGTGATCTTGGAAGCCTCATTAGACACCAGTATCTGCATTTATAAGACAGGGTTAATAATGTTTCACAGTACTGTAAAGCAAGGTACAAAAAAAGTTTGTGAACTGCTCATACACTACAAAATACATGCACCAAAATGGCCAGGTAAGAATGGAAGATCATTTGTGATCTACAGTAACATCATTATTTTAAATTAAATCAATCTAGATTTACACTGCCTTTGGGTGAATACAGGGAAAATTTGCTCTAGATTATGTATTTTACAGGAAAGAGAAATGTTTGTGGCCTAATGCGATGCCGGTCACATCTGTTCTGTGTTTCACATACTCGATTGATTCCACAATAAATGTCATTGAAC
Organism: Struthidea cinerea; assembly: GCA_013397865.1. Classification (NCBI taxonomy): domain Eukaryota; kingdom Metazoa; phylum Chordata; class Aves; order Passeriformes; family Corcoracidae; genus Struthidea; species Struthidea cinerea. Next base: position 1,868,423 of record VZTI01005431.1, on the reverse strand, counting down.
ATTCATTAGTTTCAGTCAAAAAATGGCATTGTCCTGGTAATAAGTTTGACATTTGTTTTACTCCAAAATAGAGATAAAGAACAGAAATAATGAAATACTTAGCAGAAGAGAAAGTTCAAAAGAACTGAACTTCAGTCTGGAGAGAAAAAGAATTTCGAAGGAATTCAATCTAGAAGAATCTAGGGGCTTTTCTGCAGGTTGCTCTGATGTTGGGCCAAAATCTCTTGAGGATCTGGATATCATCTTAAGATTGTAGATGAAATGTCTTTAGGATTGGACTTGCTTATCGTAAAGGTCTTTTCCAATCTAAGTGATTCTATGATTCTGTGATCTCATCTCTTTCCACAGTTGGCCAAATTCCCTTGCCGGACTTCCCCAGCTGCAATGCTCTCTGGTGCCCTGATGGGTAACAGTCTGTCCTGCAGCGTGGAAGTTGTTGCGTGGCAAGAGACTTTTCTCCATAGAGAGAAATTGAAGATACTCCATAGCTGAACCACAGCTCCCACAGGGTACCATGGTAGCTGATGACAGAATGCCAATACTAAACATTTCAGAATTCCATGGATGCTTTGTAGTTTGGCAGTGTCCTGGTTCTGGCAAGGACAGAGCTAATTTTTTGCAGTAGCCAGGAGGGAGCACGGCCAAGACTCGGAGACTACACATTTCACATCATTGCTGGGAGCAGGGAAAGGGAGTCTCTTCCCAGTCTCTTCTGGTCAAGTAAACGTGGCGGGGGGAGCTGTGGGGTAGTGCTGGTTACGAGGTGGAAGGAGCAGCTGGGGTAGCGTGGCTGCAGTTGAGTCAGACTGCACTGGGAAAGGGGGAGGCTCCAGAACACCTGCAGTACATTGATGATATCATCATATGGAGCAACACTACAAAAGACGTTTTTGAGAAAGGGGAGAAGATAATCCAGATTCTCCTGAAGGCCAGTTTTGCCATAAAGCAAAGTAAGGTCAAGGGAACTCCCCAGGAAATTCAGTTTTTAGGAGTAAAATGGCAAGATGGTTGTCGCCAGATTCCAAAAGACATGGTCAATGAAATAGAGCATCTATGTCCTCACCAACCAGCAAATAGGAACACAAGCTTTCCTATGTGCTGAGGGTTTTTGGAGGATGCATATTCCAGAGTCAGACTGTAAACCCTCTCTATCATGTGAAATGGGAGAACAGTTTTAAACGGGGTCTTGAACAACAGTAAGCTTTTGAACAAATTAAACAAATGATTGTTCATGCAGTAGCCCTGCTGTGGTTTCACCCCAGCCAGAAGCCAAGCCCCTCACAGCTGCTTGCTCACTCCCCATTAGTGAGACTGGGGAGAGAATCAGAAGGATAAAAGCTGGAAAACTTGTGGATTGAGATAAAATGAGTTTAATAGGGAAAGCAAAAGCCACGCGCACAAACAAAGAAAAACAAGGAATTAATTCACTGCTTCCCAAGGGCAAGCACGTGTTCAGCCATCTCCAGGAGAGCAAGGCCCCATCACAGTAACAAGTGACTTGGTAAGACAAACTCCATTACTACGAATATCCCCCTCTTTCCTCCTTCTTTCTCCACTTTATATACTGAGCATGATGCCATATGGTCTGGAATATCCCTTTAGTCAGGGTCACCTGTCCTGGCTGTGTCTCCTCACACCCTTCCATGTACCCCTGCCCCCTTGGCAGCATGGCAGTACAAAAAGCAAGAAAGGCCCTGGCTCTGTGCAAGCCCTGCTCAGTAATAACAGAAACATCTTTATATTATCAACCCTGTGTTCAGCATGAATCCAAAACAGCCCCATACCAGCCACTGTGAAGAAAGTTAACTCTACCCCTGCCCAAACCAGCGCATTCCACCCTTTATTCCATACCATTTTCCTCATGCCCAGGTCCCACGCTGTTCAATACAGCTTTATTACCCGCACCCCATCTCATCCTTTGAGTGTCACAGTCTCCTTCAGGCATCCACCTGCTCTGGCGGGGGACTCTCCATGGACTGCTGGATCTCTGCTCCATTGTGGAATCATTCATGTCACAGTCCCTTCAGCTCAAGTTCACACTGGAATTCCAGCCTGCCCAGTACAGCTGCACTGAAAAAGCAGCAATGCCCTGGCCACCTGCCAGGCCAGGAATGGCTCCAGCTGGGGAGTACTGCCTTGACTTTTTGTGGTAGCATTGACGTGCCCTTAACGACACACAAATATGCTATTCTGCATTTTATACATATTAGAGGCAAGACTACTACAGCAAAATAAAATCATATTACAGTTGGTGAGATGGCTTAATTAAGGTGAAGGGATCCCCATTCAATATTGTGGTTAAATTAAAGAGTAGAACTCTGACATCAGTATTGGAGTAATGATGGAGCTTTCAAAACTATCCATCAGACTGATAATATTGTGTTAATCCAGATGATGTCCCAGGACAGATTTTAGAGCTTCTGTGTGTAGCAACTGAATCCTGTGTTTGCAAAGCAGTTTGCTTTAAACTCCTTTGCAGTCTCTTTATAGCTCAGCATTGGGAAGAAACACTGATGTTTAGTTTCTTTCAATATGCTTTGAATGTCTTCATCTCCTTAAGGTGATAAGTGGAAGTGGGTTTTTTTAATCTCATGCAGTCAGTGAGCAGTGTCTGGTGTTCAAGTAAGTATTAATAAAAATAACAGATTCTGCTGCAACTACTTTAACTCAGATACCTGGAAAAATCCAAGTGTTATAGGGATCATCCAAATATTTTTCACACACTTGTAGGGTATGAAAGCTCATGTTTTGATCCTGTGCTAGAACCCTCATAATTCATTCAGATAAATATTTTACTGAGTTCTGTACTATTTATTGCATTTGTACAGGGGGGTGCTACAGTGCCATTAAACCTAAGCTCACTGTGGGATCCATCTATCTTTCCATTAAGGAATCAGGTTGCTCCATAACTGATTTATTGTTGGCCTGCCTGTTTTGACTTTGGTAAGACCAGTCAGATGCATTGCTTGCATCTATGTTTATCTAGTGCTTCCACACTCAAACTGGGCATATAAATAGATGTTTGTTGTTGAAGGAAGCAGTTCTTAAAGCACCTGATTCTAATCAGTATAAGAAATTGGTTATAGCATTAAAAGTGTTTTTGATCATGGTAACAAATCACAGCTTCCTTTGTGCAAATGTTAAATGATGCTGCTTTAAATTGGAGGTTTTCCACATTTACTTGTGGGGGTATTCTTAAAAATCTCAGACGTTTATGAGCCCATAAATCCCTGTACTTAGTACCCCAATATTGTAGGCAATCCTTTAGACAATCATTTTCACCAGCTCCAAAAAACCTACTCAAAAAATCATTATGATTTTTGCTTCCCCAAACTCTCTAATTAAAGAATGTTCCAGACCTTTATTTCATTGGCATTTGGAAATGTTCTAGTTTTTATCCAGACTGGCTTCTTGACCAGTTTATATTGATTTTTTCTTGTACCAGTACAACTTGTGAGTCCAGTTTACTCTTATTCACCTCCTGGTTTTTGCCTCATTTTCAAAAGGAGAACTCATACTGCTACTCTTCATTTTGTGGACTGAAGCACCCTAGTCTTTCTCATCCTATTTTACACTAGATTCTCCATTTGTCTGAACATCTTAGTAGCATATTTTCTGTGATACAGATGACTAGAACACAGACGAGGTTTCACCAGAGCTGTGCAAAATGATATGAAGGTTAATCTCTGCTGAAGATACCTTGAGGTTTTTATGGTCGTGTTCTGTTGATGGCTCATAGCCATGTGGTGACCAGTTACCTTAATGACACCTTTTCTTTCGAGTCTAAACTCTGAGCAGATGGATTCCCTAAAACGCCTTTCTCCTTACTGCTGGATTTGAACTGCTGGAAGTGAAATAGCTCCCACCTTCAAGCAGCACAAAACTATATTATGTTATATGCCCTGCTAATAAAGCTATATATGAAATGTAGCTTGATTACAGTTTAAAAGGGACAGACAGGCTCCACAAAAAAATCATGTGCACTGTGAAAAGTAAGCCAATCATAAGTACTGTTAACCACCAGTACAGCCTGTGTCCTGCTTAGTCATACTTTGCTGGGAATTTGACCTGACATGAGTTTAAACCTGGGGTTTCAGAGATGTTAATATCCTGGGTTCAGGGAGCTTTCTGGGGAGACTACAGAGCATAATGCAACAGATTATATTGCTGTTTGAAGGAAAATTAGATAGCAGCCAAATAAGACTTTGGCAAAGCAGAGTAAGACATCCCATTTAATCCACTTTCTCCACTCGACATCTGCATTTTTACCCTGTTTGTAGATATAGTGATGAGGATGGTTATCAATTCTTTTGAGGGCAGAACAAGCATTCTGTCTTGAATGCCAGTGTTTCTTCTTTTGTCATCAAGAACATGTTAGTGTCTCATCTGCAATGAGCTGTGCAGTCATTTCATTGATGCTGCCTTTTATGGAGAGTGCTTCTTGCACAACTGCTGAATCACAAAAAAAAAAGTCATGTAAATATCCTTTGTCTTAACCAGAAGTAGATTTCCCTATTCTTTAATCACATAGAATGTGATTCCCTTTACATTACTTTTAATCCTTTGATTTTAGGTTCCTAGCCCAAGCCATTAAGCTTAAGCTTGCCCTGTACTCAATCACATGAAGATGAGCATTCCCCCAGAAAAACAGTTCTTCTTATCAGGTGCATGTTTAAGATACACAGAATACATCAAACCACTTGTCACTGATAGAAAAAAAAGGTCCTGTTTATCTTAGGCTGAAGACCTATACTTTGAAGGGATGCAAATAGGGGAACTTCTCATTTTGCTAAAATGCAGTGTCTCTAGAACTGTAAGACTTCTGTATCAAACCTCTTTGGAACTTATATAGTAGTGGTGTCAATGGTCTGCATCCACAGATTCTTCAGAATAGAAACTTTCCAAAATGGGGACAAAAATCTTTCCTTTTAGTGGTATTTTTTTTTTCCCAGAACACAATAAGTAAACAAACGATGGAAATGAAAATGTAGTAGTCCCTTCATGTGCTCTAAAGATTTTTTTTGGCTAACCCGGCCCAACAAGAATGTCATGATTTCTTTCATTATTCATGAGAAGAGCAAGGTAGAATGCTTTCAGATGTAAATACCCCTCCATCTCAATAATCATTGCTTTATGCCAGTATAGCAATATTGATTCCTGGCCCATTTTTCTCTTTGCAATCCTATTTTCACCCACACAGGTGGTAACAGAAAGTCGGAGAAATGGACATATCAAGGATTTTGGAGCTGAACAGAAATGCAAAATAATGAAAAATCCCCAAAAGGAATGAAAAGAAACTAGAACTGGAAGACAAAGTATTATAGATTTGAAGAGAAATAGAAGAAAAGAGTTAAGGAAAATTGAAACACTGCTGTAGCTTTAATATTGCTCTATTCATTTTAGTGTTATCTTGCCTTCCAAACCCTGATCTTCAGTTCCTTCTATAGCCCTGTCTTGTTCAATCTTCAGAATTTCTTCCTTTGTACTTGACTGTGTCCCAACTACCCAAATGAAATTATGTGCCTGGACTGAGGTTCCTCAGGGACTACCTTAGTAATGCTGAATAGTAATGGAGTTGAAAATGGGGAAGAAAGACAGCAAAGGAGAAATGAAAAAATAAAGATAAAAAAGGTTGAAGAAAGAAGGCCCCATCTTCTGCTGTAGCTTCCTAAGCACACACACCCACTCCTTCCCCTGCCATAAACTTGTAGGAGAAATGAAAAATTACATACAAGGCATTTTCACCATTCTTTATAGACATCCTTTCCTTATTGAAAGACCTTGTCTTCTTTTACCTTAGGAACTATGTTTTCCCACTATTTTTTAAAAAAGGCACAGCTCAGTAAACCCCAGTGTATTTGTTGCAAACAAGAATTCAGCTGTGATGGCCAAGCCAGGTTACACATCCAAAGTGTAATTACTGTGTCGGTAGCCTGTGAAATGACAGCTGCCGCATTCAACATTTCCACAGGAGTTGTCGTGTATATACTGTGCTTACAAGGCCCTACTTTAGACACATCCTGCTACAGGTCACATTGTAATTTCAGATTGGTTTGAGTTAGACAAGGTACCAGGGATTTCCTACCTACCTCGCTGAGTGATTCAGTAATTTACTGTCCATCTTCTGTTAACAAGGTTGTGTGTTAATATGTTTTCATAATTAATGGAAAACATAATTTTCAGAAATGCAATATGCTTAATGCACATGTACATTTGACTTCTCTTTCTAAGAACTGTGTCAATAGCCTGGTAACCAGGGAGCTGACACTGATAAATTTCTTACCTTCTGCTTAATTGAAGATCTGTTATGGTTCACATATTCCTAGCAACATTTGCAGATGCTTTTAAATTCAAATGCAGTATTCTCCTCTGACTATTCATACTTTACTACCAAACTCAGCATTAAAAAATAGTAAAAAAACCTCCAGAGCTCTCAGTTCTGTTCCTGGCTCTGCAGCAGATGCAGTGTTTCCTGAAGTCACTGGATTATGCTCCCTCACAAACCCTTTAAAACCCTTTGACTTTCTTCTGGTAATAATTTTTAATGTTAGAAATATTCTATTTAGTGAATTGAAGGCACTATGTTGCATTATATGAAGTTATTTTCTCAGGATAATTAAGGACAGGCCCTGCCATTCACAGATAAAGTTTATCTTCTTGAACTGAATAAAAAGAATTGCAAATTCCCACTGACTTTCTGAAATCAAAAGAGCATAAGACAGTCCCCAGGTCTGGAATACAAAAGCAAGCACAGCACAGATCAGTTTCCAATCTACCTCTCACCTGTGACAATGCAAAAACATAATACTGCAACAGTAGTTCCTCTGATTTGCATGAGAGGCAAGACTAAGCTTTTGGAGGTAGTGCAGACCCCATGTAAAACTCAATTGAATGAGACAGTTTTCATCCAGCCAGGCTGCAAATGAAACCCAGAGTCCTGCACTGAGGCACATGTAAATCAACGGGAGTGTGAAAAACTGTGATTCGTATATGTTTTTGTGCACCAAGTGGAAACCCTTGTGCTGGCTGCTGTGGTGGCCGTGGATGGTCACCAGCAAGCACTGCAGGGGCTGCAAGTGGTGTTGCAGTCTCTGTCCCACGTGCCCTCTTGCAGGCTGGAATGGGTGCGATTGCAACAGGCAGAGTTAGAGCAGATTCAGTTCTCACTGACAGGAGAATTGCCATTCTAATCACCTTTTTTTTTCCTTTTTCCACAAGAAAGTACCTGAGGCAGAGGTACTCTGAATTTGTCCCACTTAAATTTGTCCCAGCTTAAATTATGAGCATTTCTTCAGGAAGAACATTGAGTCCATTTGCCTTTAATAGGGTCCCCCTGGTGTTACTGCTGACAGAATTTGGTTGGATGAAGGCAATTCAGGGAAGAAAACAAATAGGAGGGATAATGGCCAGCCCCTAGGGATGGAAACGTTACATAAACACGACAAATACATGCACAACAGTGCTCAGGCAGGGCATTGTTTCCAGTTTAGATTAGCCAGTGGCAGCTTGACTTTGGATAGGCCCACTTCGTGCTTTAAAGAGCCATAAAAAGGATGTAAGCCATTTTATGGGGGGTCACAATCCCTTCTGATGTAGCCATATGCTCACTCCTTCAAACTTCTCACTCCATTCGTTCAATTGGTGAAAATCCTGTTATCTAAAGAGGAATTTAAAACAACAGTTTTGTCTTGAGTTAACTGATTACCAGCAACTTTGAAGGAGTTAATATTTTTAAGACTAATCTGGGCACTTTGTAATGATTTGTTCCCAAATACAAATATTCCTAGTTGACCCTTGGCTAGAGCACAAGATATTACGAGCCAGCCTTTATGTATACCACTTTCCCTAACAGTCTTTGTCTCACAATCCTTTTAAGCTGGTGAGCAACAGTTAAAACCCTTTTGCAATATTGTAAACCACTGCAGTGCAATGAAGATGATGGTGTTACAGCTTAGATTTCAACTCCTTTCCTCACTGCCAGGAACTAGGCTCATGCCCACCGTAAACAGCTGCCAATAAGTTTTTCTGCATCAGGAAGATAGAAATGACCTCTTTCCTTTTCCAGATGATTGAGTCGAGCAAATTCAAGGGCATGTTTTAAAATGAAGTTGCTAAAACCTGCCAAAAAACCACAAGTCAGCCCTCCATGTAAAAGCATGATCATGGCTCAGGGGAGTTGCTGTGTTTTAGAGGAAGCATGTGAAAAACTGCTTTGAAAAGGGAAGATGTTTCTTCAGATATCTCAGTGCTCAGACACTGCTTATGTGAAAAGAAACCATGATGCATCTAATACAAAAATAAATGCAATTCCTACGTCTTGTGATATTTCTTGATGCAGATAAAATAGAGAAGATGCCTGGGTCTGCAGAACACTGGGAGGAGAGAACTGGCTTTTCTAAATGTGCTGCCCTCAGGGGACTGGGTCTGTTGTTTAGAAAAGAGCAATGCAAGATCATGCTGATGTAAGGAGCTCTAAGTTATGATAATGCAGATTGCTGCTAGACAGCCTTGATGAGAAGCCAAGACAGCATGTTTCTGCCCTCCCTACCATGCAGAGCAGCACCATGGGACATATCCAGTGCCCACAATAGGCACTGAGGACAGTCACCAGTGTCACCAGGAGTGTTGACATAGGCAATAAGCCTACCATTTGCCCCTCTGTCACTACAGATGTCACTGTGTGTTACAGAAATGTGTGTGTCCTTGCTGCCCAGGCAGCTGCAGCTCACCTTCCTGGGCAATTTTCAGCATCTCACATTCTTGCCTGTGATGACTGAGGTTGTGTAACCATCTGTTGGGCTGCTGTGCTGCAGTAACATTTCCAAAAGTCAGTAACAATATTTCTGCAGGATCTTTCAAATTTTATGCTGAAATCTCCAAATGACCCAGTAAGATGACCTCATTTGTCTTCAGAAAGTATTCTGTTCACATTCTTGTATTTGAACAGTTCTGAGGAACTCACTTTGCACTCAGTGCATGGCTTTCTCACAAACTTTCTGTAACTAAATGTCATTCTGTACTCCTGGTTAATTACGTTTTTTGAAAAAGACGTATAACATAAATGCATATTGCTGTGCACAACATTGAAGGGTTGATGTAATACCTGGACAAGACATATTCTGCAGTGATTAAAACTTCTGTGATTAATGAAAGAGAAATGTGATAAAAAATTAATTTATTAATGCTATTATACACCATAGCACGTAATAAAAATATTCCTTTCTGCACAGCAATATTATCTTAAGGGAATAACAGTAAACAAAATCAGAGAGAAATGTATTCTCCTAGGATCCTCTCTCTCCTCAGTCTTCACAACTGACGACTCATATAAGACTAAAAAATTATTACCAAGAACACAACAGCATAGTATTTGTGTTGCCTCAAAAACAAGAGGTCATTGAATTCTTCTTCTTAAAATATGTAATGAATTCTAAAAACACCCACCACAAATAAATCTGTCCCCAAAACAGAGGAGAATTTTATGCAATATTTGTGCAAGATTTTTTTCAAGGTAAAATTGATTAGGAAAAAAATTGGAAGAAATAGTTTCGAAACAGATTTTTTTTCCCTAATCCTGCAGTTGGTTATGATGATGATGATGATGATGATGATGTTTTAGAGTACTTTTTCTTAGTGAAAAGTTTTGAAAAGTTTGGCAAAAGTGCAGAAAATACATTGTGTCAAAATTTGTAGTGGAGGAATAAACCTCCACGTTCAGTCTCGGCAGTTTTCAAAAGGACACCACTGAAACAGACGAAATGTTTAATCGTGGAAGGCTGTCGCAGCTGTGCTTTGGAGTTACACTGTGAGCTGGCCTGGCTTCCCATTGCCCTCTGCCTTTAACTCGGGCAGAACTGAGCCCTGATACAGCCAGACAACTACTCTGGGGCATAACACGGAAAACAAATTACTTCCCTCTGCAGCGTGCGGGGGACACTCCGCATCTCAGGCTGTACCGCCCGCAAATCAAGCGGCGTATGTGCCACTTCAGCAGAGCGGCGCTGGGAATCAATGGCAGATCAATCCCTTCGAGGTGACAACTCCGCGCAGTGCCGGCCCCGGCGCCGCACAAAAGCGGGACGGTGAGAGCCCCGCAGCCCAGAGCGCGGGCAGGGCGGCAGGGGCAGCACTTGCTCCGCCGCGCTGCCGCAGCCCTGGCCGGGAGGCGGCCGCCCCAGCCCGCTCCGCTCCGGCAGCATCGTCCCTCCGGACGGGCTGCCCCCCTCCCACGCCTTCCCCGAGCCCCGGGAGAGCGGGGACTACCTGGGGGTGCCTGGTAGGTGCCTACGCGAGGGAGCGGCGCAGCCAGGCCCCCACGCGTGCTCCGGGCACGGGATCGGGGAGGTGCGGGACTCCCCGAGGGAACTGAGCGGGACTTCCCCGGGCGTGGGGAGACGCCGCGGGTGCTATGCGGGACGGACAGGCAAAGTGTGGGAACTCTCCGGGAGAGAAGGGGAACCTTGGGTGTGGGATCCCCTGCAGCCACGGAGCAGCATCCCCGGGGCGTAGAGCGGCACTTGTGGGGAGCACTGACCGCCCGGGCATGAGCAGAGCGGTGCCCCCCGGAGGCAAGGCGACACCGCTCAGGCACGGTGCGGAACCACGGGGCGCGGAGCGGGGCCCCCGAGGGCGCTGCGGGACCCCAGGGGCGGAGGCAGCGCCCGTCCCGCTTCGCGCCGGGACGGGAATGGGGCGCGGGGCCGGGGGATGCCCGGGGCTGGGGAGGGGACTCGCCTGAGCCCGCCTGCGCCGCCTGGGTTCCCCTCCCACCT